>ML813988.1:66167-92343 GCA_009831015.1 Picea engelmannii | reverse complement strand
TTTTTATTTTTTTTAAATATCACACCTAGAGATTCTTTAATGAATATTTATTGAGCAAGTGAGATGCCTCCAACGACCATAGTAAAAGAAAGTGCCATCATTAACTTTTATAACAAGGGGATGTCAATTTTCTTTCTTTTTACTAGGTGTCCCACCTATAGTTTAATATTTATAATAGTATATAGTAATAATATTTTAAGAATAGTGACTTGCAATCATTTGTATGTTGGTGGGCTAGTTGGCGATTTTATGAGTCAACACACGGGTTGCTATAGGAACAATCACATACATCTGTACAAACTCTTCTGGGTAGGGGTGGGTCCATACATGCTGACAACAAGTGACCTCAACAGGTTGTATAGGTGATCTGCAACATATTTGTGGGCATAGAATATTTCTAGGAGATTTGCTGAGGTTTGGTTTTCTGATTTGTATGATTAATGGAGAACAAGGTTGTTACTTTTGGAAATTTTGGAGGACACGATTGTCCTTATATTTTGGTGATATTGTATTGGATGGGAGGGCTAGTTTTTCCCTCAGGATTTTTGATGATAAAAAGATTTAGAACTGAAATTTTGTTTCATATGTGTTGATGATTCATCTTTGACATTTTGTGTTTCCGCTGCATATGTTTTCAGTCAACAATTTTCATTGTAGAATTGTTCAGTGATAACAACTAGGGTGTTACTTTTGGTTCACTAGGAAGCAATTTCTTAGATCTGAAAATTAGTCACATAGAGTTGCATGTGAAAAATTGACATGGTATCAGAGCTTGGGATTTGAAGAGAAGGGGATCATCTTGAGACACTTTGTTGGCTACAACACTAGAAGAGTGTTGTACTTGTTCTTGTTCTGGAAAGGTCAACATGGTGAATACATTGAATCTTGAGGATAGGTTGGAAGGGAAAACCAACTTCCAAGCTTGGAAAACAAGGGTTCTCGTTTTGTTGGAGGAGAATGAAATCAAGGAATATGTTGAGGATATGGTTCTTATCCCGACTGATCCAGTAGATTTGGCATTTCACAAGAAGAGGGAAATGAAGGTGAAGAGGGTATTGCTAGAGTCTGTGAAGGACCACTTGATTCCTCACATTGCCGACAAAACAACTACCAAGAATATGCGTGATGCTTTGGTGGGTCTATACCAAAACAAGAATACTGAAAGGATGCTACAACTGAAGCACCAACTATAGATTTTTCAGGATGACCGGTGAAGTCACAATTGTCGGTTACCTTATGAAGATTACTTAGATCCAAGATCAGCTCATAGCCATTGGTGAGACAATGCAGGATGCTGAGTTGGTGAATGTAGCCTTGATAGGTCTTCCTAGGCCATGGGAACCATTTGTGCAAGGGATATGTGCACGAGACAAGTTACCATACTTTGAAATATTATGAATAGATTATATCCAGGAGGAGAGCCGATTAGCATCCAGGGATGATATGGATGGTATGGTGAAGAGTAGCAATGATGAGAACCAAGCCCTTGTATCCTACACTAGAAAGGGAAGAAGGGGTTCTCTAGACAAAAGAGGTCCGTCAGGGAGAAGGGATTCTCCCGAGAGACAAACATCTCTAGAGCCAAGACAAAAGAAGGATCTTAGTAAGATCAGATGTTATGAGTGCCACAACTTTGGTGATTGTGCTTCACAATGTCCACACTGTAGGGAAAAGGAAGAATATAATAGACATCGACAATAGAGGTTGATGAGGTTGCATACATGTTCTAGAGGGAGATCATTTTGGTCTCCGACCTTTCAAGGACTATCTACAACACAGAGAGATGGTTGGTGGATAGTGGATCATCTTTCCATTTGACAGGTGCACAATAGTTGTTTGACACTTTCACAGAGACTGGCTTAGACTTATGTGTGGAGCTTGGTATAGGATCCAAACATTTAGTATGAGGATCTGATACATTATTATTTTGATTGGAGTCAGGAGAGATACTGAGGGTGTCAAATGTGTTATGGGTTCCAGAACTCAAGAGGAGTGTCCTCTCAGTTTTAGATATTGAGAGGAAGGGATATCATATATTATTTCGAGATGAACATGTACTGCTTGTGCCCAAATGGTCTAGCTTTAGATCGACATTAGTTATTAGAGTTAGAGAGGGAAACCTATATAGGCTGAGGGGGAATCCTATGAGTGTTGTGGCCAATAGGAGCATAGAGACAAATGAGGAGGAGAAGGTGGCTCCACGAGTGGTGAGATAGGTGAGCCCACTAGTGGTACATGCTTAGAGGGAGCCAAAGTTTAGAGGGAGTCAACCCTCAGGATCTAGGAGGGAGAAGTAGCCTCCCAGGACAATGCAAAAGACAATAGACAAGGAGACGATGGCCCCAGAGGTTATGCAGACTCAGAGGGAGTCAGGTTTCAAAAAGAACATGTGGTCTCAGAGCGAGCCTAACCTTAGGGAGAGATAGTTGGCTCAGAGAGAGAGATGTACATCTAGAGGGAGTTCCCCCTTGGGTTCAGTTGGGAGAGAGACATCTTCTAGGACAGATAGACATGTTTCATGGGTGGAGGAGGTCATACATGAGATTTAGAGGTAGGAGGCTTCTAAGGAATGTGAGACCTCCATGGAGGATACATTTGCTTCAGTCATAGAGGGAGCAACCAATGAGGCAGAGTACACAACAAGATTTGCTTCAGTGACCGAGGATGTGGCTAGTTAGAAAGACTGGACAATTGGATATGTTTGAGAGATTGAGGATGTGACTGACCAGACATATTTTGTCTTAGTGACCAAGGATGCGGCCAATCAGAAAAAATTGATAGCAGAACTTATTGTGATAGTGTTCAATGACCCATTTGCCACAATGACAGAGGGAGTAGCCAGTTTGGACCATTGAAGCACAAATGAGGTGGTATATCCATAGCGATATCTACCATGAGTGATAGTGGTGCATCCATATGTTGGAGGATGAGATACCTCCCTCGCTAAGAGGGAGTGTTGAATATTGTAGCTTTAGGAGGTATTCTCACTAGAGGCCAATGTGCTAGGCATGTGGGAATTTTTGTTGGCACCGGTTTTGACTTTTGTTTCAGTGAAATTGGCCTAGAAATGAGGATAGGATCTCATGGAAAAGTTGACGGTCTTTGTGGGTTTGTGTGGGGGTGCCACACCCACAAAGAGGAATAAAATATTCTAATTAATTGATGAGTTTAGGAAGGGCTTATAAACTCACTCATTGAACTCTTATATAATGGAGAGACATCATTGTGACATTAGATCATGAATGTGCATAATGGATATAGCATAAGTGAGTCTGCACTTGTGCTAGGAGGCTTGGTGATTTCAACCAAGAGAATTTCTGCTAGGGGAGCAAATACGGCCTAAGGTTGAAGACTCTCTATTTTCTATTCTTGGTAGGGAAAGACACATCTCACATGTGGGAGAGAGAGACAACCTCTAAAGGGAGATATTGTATGAAGTGGAGCAAGCCGTATGAAGTGTTCGTATAGTTTTTCGCATGTACGCGGGTTACAGTGGGAAAAATCACATACATACGTGGGTTTCTATAGGAACACTCACGTACATCCGTACAATCTCTTATGGGTAGGGGAAGGTCTATACAAGCTGACAACATGTGACCTTAGAGGTTGTACAAGTGGTATGTAGTAGATTTGTGGGCAAAGAATATTTCCAGGAGATTTGCTGAGGTTTGGTTTTCTGATTTGTATGGTTATTGGAGAACAAGGTTGTTCTCAACTTTGATAATTTTGGAGGACAAGGTTGTCCTCATATTTTGGTGATATTTTGATGATAACAAGATTACATAACTGGAATTAATTTTCATATGTGGTGATGATTTATCTCTGATCTTTTGTGTTTCCGCTCCATATGTTTTTGTTCACTAATAACAACTAGGGTGTTAGTGTTGGTTCACTAGGAAGCAATTTCTGAGATTTGAAAAATTAGTCCATAGAGTTTCATGGGAAAAATTGACACTCTACCTGCCAATTTGTCCTCGGTGCACATTTCAGAGTCAACTCTGAGTATTCTTCTACCCATCTGATCTAGCCAGTCCCGCCTACATTTCAGTGTCAAGTCTGAGGTATTCTTCTAGGGTTTCTACCATCTACGTCCTAATATCTGCGTAGGAATTACTGTGAAAACCCTAGACTTTAAATTCCTCAATGGCCAATTTCCTCTCTCCCACCAAGTCGGTCCAATCGACCTTATTCGTGGCCGGGAACAAAGAGTAGAATTCGAATTGTTAGGTTTTCTGTTCGATTAGCAAGCATATAGAATCGGTGCGAGCTCTCTCGTCGACAACTCAGACCATTTGGCAGCACTCCCTTGGAAAATATACAGAGAAAACACTTGCATCTCTTTGTTCTCAAACCTTTGGGAGAAACCTAAACTTAATCTGTGTGGGGGATGAATCATAATCAACCTTTGGCATTGTTGTTCAGAATTGGGACAAATCGACCATTTCTTTCCTGACGTTGAAAACTCTATTTCCATTGTGTTTGTGTTTGTTCTTACTAGCTCTGGGCTTAGGCTCTGCGCAGCTCCAAGATCACGTTCTCTGCACAAAAGGATAGATAGCTACCCATATTAGTGCGTGCTAGTATGGCGGTTTGTTATACCATTGCTGTTTGTGAAATTTTCCACAGAAGCTCGTATGGCAATGATCAATCATTGGTGATGCTCGTATTGTATACGTAACAGAGAAGACACCGCCGCTTTAGATCAAGAAATGAATGCGTGAGAAGAACAGTTCAGGGACATTGAAAAGGCCGACCTATTTGAATTTATCTTGCAGACTTATGAGTTATATAACTTCTTCTTGTCTGATCAGTTGGTTTTGATAAGGAGCGGGCCACGATACTAACCTATAAGAGCAACCCACCAATTCTATCTTTGGATGCAGCGCAGTTAAATGCTCTAACACTGAGCCAATACATTTGCATATTCTCATCTTGCACCTGACGGGCTTGACTGGTTCGTTTCAAGTTCACATAGAATCCTCCATTGTCATCCACCATGCTCCCATAGACAAGTTACAGAGGTCGACATCTGAAGAAGAAGCAAATATTAGTAATTTCTTGTAACCCTTCTAGTGCGGTGGCTGTGGTGCTTCAGGCTTGGCTCGTTTGAGAGAATTTGGGTTTTGAGAGTTCCAATGAGAGAGCACTGCAATTCTGTGTCTATTGAATCCACAACAAGAATATAGCCATTGGAGAAATTGCTTCATTATCGAGGAGAAAACACAATACCAATGCCTGGATTGACAGATCCGTGGGAGCAGTTTTAGGGAGCTCTCGGTGCTAGTATCGACTTATTGTGGCTGGTTTACAATTTGTATTGGAGATAGCTGCATCAAAATGAACCAACTCATGAGCATTTATGACTTACAAAATGTAATACTCGATACTATAATGGGAGACATATTAGCTGGTTCGAGAATACTTTGTCGTTTGTAATGCCCATGGTCGTCTCCTCTCCTCTCTGATTGTGGAAGGCCTAAACACCGAGGCAGCTATCCCAAGACCCTTGGATCCTTACAAGCAAACTTCAATGATATGTGATTATTATTGGTATTGGAATCTTTATGGGACGGGCTACAACTAGGTCTGCAATATATTCTTGCTTTTACATAGAGATTGAATTTCTCCTCTCTAATATTGAGTCCACCTATTCTAAGGGTGATTTTTCTACATTGGATGCATTTTATTTCCAACGGTAGAACTTGAGCCGGGAAGACCCTCCATACAAGATAGTTAGTCAACTCGATAATATTGGACAATTCACTGTGGGTGTTGACAATGGTGGCTTCCAACAAAGAATTTGGTATACATCTATTCATTCTTCTTTGATCATTATTGTGTTTTTAATCATATTTGATAAATGGGTGCATTTTCGGTAGAAGTTGACACCCTTCATTTTGCATTGTAGAGTTTGAATTTTAAAGGTTGGAGTTGTAAGAAACCCTATGAGGTCTAAGACATGGCTTGAGTTGAGGAATTATTAGAGTTATTGAACACTCTAATAGTCTCTTCTGTGGACAATACAATCACAACTGACAAATAAAATATTCAATTTGTTGTAACTTGTTTGCAAGTGTTTCAAACTCAGACTCAACTTCTTCATGATGCACTTGAACGGAAGAATCTTCAACATTATGAAGTAGTCCTTGTTTAGAACAACCCTCTTTTCGAAGAAGACGAAGATGATGATGATCTAAATCAACAAAGAATACAAAAGCAACTCAGTGAGTTGACTTCAAATATGAATGCAAATGAAGTTCAATTTCCTCTTTCCAAGACAATCATGAGACCTTGGGAAGAAATCATGAAACATATGCACATAACTGGTATCAATATGAAAAGGAAGTCACCTTTCGTGTTCTAGATTATACCAAACCTATCTAGTTCTAGAGTGTTGGATTGCTACAAGAAGGTTTATATTTACCTGCTCCAGTTCAAGAACAGATTTTGAAATACCAATAATGTTAGTGAGTTGGCCATGTGGAAGATCAATGTTTTGATGTTCATCCTTGTGAGCATTGTGGAAATCGCAATCATCTTTCAAACAAATTTTCTAACCACAAGAAACCTGCAAGAGTGAAGAACCAGTATGGGTGGATGAATTCTTGGCAATGGTCACAAAAATCAAGATGATATATTAGTCATACCGAAGAATTCATTCTCGAGTATTGACACATCTTGCAGTGAAAGTATTTGCATCTTCTCACCTTGTACTTGAAAGGGGGGAATAACATCAATGATTGACAATCTTGCTTCAAGTTTCAAATTCCTATTAATCGAGTAGTAAAAAGTGGGTGTGATTTGGTTTTCCCAAAACCACCAGATTGGTTTGTGGTTTTCCTTAACCACCATTTAGTAGAATACTTACAACCTTGTGGTTTTACTTAAACCTCCACTTAGTAGAAGATTTACATCTTCTGCTAGAGAAAAAATTATGGTCATCTTTAAACTAGCATTCGAGAGCACTTCCAATTAGCAGAAGACATCAACTTCAGCTTTTAGCTAACTAAGGAAATATTCCTGGAACCATGGATCCCTAGAGCCAAGTTATAGAGTCCGTGTTCATTCGTAAACCACCAAATTGATTTGTGGTCTTCCTTAAACCACCATCATAATTTAGTAGAAGACATCAACTTCTGCTATCCTTTTGGTTTGTGGTCATCCAAAAACCACTAGATTCATAGAGCACATTCAACCATTTCTAGCTGTCTAGTTCGACATTTCCACTGCACACTTCCTTATTTTAGCTCTCTTCTTGGAATCACAATGTAACACACTGTTTTCCCGCATAACCATAATTATGCTAAGACTTCATATACTGTGATCATGAAGCATGTAATTATGCTGTTGATTAATAGAAAACATTAGACATCTGATTGAGAGGGAAATGCCTTGAGTACTAGTCATGACATCACAAGTGGGAATTGGTGAAGTGGGATTGGTGAGGTGGACCGACGAGGTGGAATGGATAAGATTCAATGAAGAAAATATGAAGCTTGCTCACCATTATATCCCACACTTACAACTTGAATGCAACACCTACCAACTTACCTAGATCTACATTGCTTCACATGACCCTTTATGGGTAGCATGATTGGTGGTTGAAGTAGTTATAGTTGCTCATAGATCTGATTTCTTGAAGAGGTAAGGGTCAACTAAAAAATTGACAGAAAGACACCCTTATATTTCCCTTTCGAATTTGGATCCCTTACTAGAGGTTGCACTTGACATGAGTCACATGAATCTCAAGGAGAATGTGGAAGAAGAGACTAAAGGTGGAAAACACCAAAATAAACAAGGAGACACATACACAAAAGAAGATAACACATGGGAGAAATCAAAAGAAAAAAAAGGGGGTGCGCAGACGTGGAACATAGAGAGATAGATTGGGCATACACGAGATGACCTGAGAAGTTGAAGGTGGGTTCTCATGGAGACCAGAGAAAACAAAGTGAGTTGTAGATTCACAGATAGAGAAAGTGGTGAGGAGGAGTCTCACGTGCGTTACTCTAAGAAACATAGTAGTTGGGAAGTCCTCGAGGAAAATATAAATCTTTCCTAAGGAATTGATGGTCAACCCAGAACAAAGAATAACCAGACCCAAACTAAGGCGATAAATGAATCTGACTTGACACTTAATAGAAATAAATCGACATTGGGAAGGGGAGGTCACCGAGGAACTGTGTAGCAGAGAAGGGGCTCCCTTGTGTAGAGGAAATCCAATTGGGAAGGTTCCTGATAAACCCATGGAAGTCCCGAGATTAGTATGAAGAGGGAAACTTATGATGTTTCCGGTGGAGTGAAAGAGAGTAACCTTCTTGGAATGTTTGCTTAATTGGGCATTCAAATGAATCAATCCCCTTGTGGTATCATGGCTTGGCATGGGGATGGAATGTTATAGGTACACATACTGCATCATAGCCTAAGGTTGGGAGGAAATGCTTCCTCTCTTAGTTAGTTGGCTGTTTGATATTTCTCTGAACAGATAAATGTTTCAACTTAATATATTTGATGCATATTTAGTGATGTAAACATGTTGTTTTATGGTTTAACTGGTTAACATGAATACATGTAAGGAGTGGTTGAATTCTTGAGTAAAATGGAACATGCATGTTTTTTTTCACTGTTAACTTGATTTACCTAGGTAACCAAGCAAACAATGCAAGGGTAGGGTGTAACCCTGTGAATTCTTCAAGTCCTTGAAATGGAAAATATGTAGGATATAACCCTTCACTGAATAAGTGATGAAAATAATGGGTGTGATATTGTGGGACTACAAGTATTTGAGTGGAAATATTGCAAGATATGAATACAATCTTCACCCATAATGGATAAGAGTTCTCTTGTACATGGGAAGGTCTCTATGTAGTTGGGAATTCCTAAGCCAACAAAACCTCTTGCCTTGGGTGGAAAGTTTGTAGGATATGCGAATCCTCAACCCGTTTTTAGGGTGAGAATACCTTAGCCTACTAAATAGTGAAGCTGAGAGTCAAGAAGCTTTGGCAGAACCTTGAGAATGAGCCTGGAAGGACCCTAAATGCTTAAGTCTTGTTTCATATTGTCATCTTGAGAAAACCTAGTATTGAGTTGGGCTGACTCAAAACCGTTGATTCAACATGACGAGTAGATATGGACTATTGGTCGGATGGTGCTACCATTAGAGTGACTGAGTGTGGAGTTTCTAGGGGACTCCAACGAGGATGACTCCAAAGAAACAAGGACCATTGATCTAATGGAGGATCGAAAGTTGAATTCATGACTATTGATATCACATGCAAGTCTATCGGGAGGAAGAATGTTGGAAGTATGGAAGGAGGGATTGAGAATGGAGTTCGACGACTTGAGAGTTTGAGGACCATTGATCAATCAAGAGGTGTCCAGTAAGATTTCAGCCATCGAATCTAGTATGGTTTGATATGAGGAGGTTATCTTTCGAGCCCTAATTGTTGAGCAGTTGAAAACCTCTGAGAAAATATTAACCGTTGGTTGAAGTGCAATGAGAACTATTCGATATGTCAGAGGATTCCGTTGGAGTGAGTCGATTGGAGTGGAATTTGATTCTTGAAGTAGATGCACTCTGAAAAGGAGGACTCCGAGAGTGAATGTGAGTCATAGTTCAAGGGTGGGTGTGATGTAATCTCAACCGTAGGATTGTCGCGGGACCCACCTGCTCATTTAACGAGTATCCAAAGAGACAAATGTTGATCATTGAGTAAGTAGAAGGACCGATGAGATTGAAGTTGTTGATTCCCGAGTCAGGGAGCCATCAAATTGTCTAAAGGATTCATTGGACTAAAACCATCGGGATGGGATTTTAGGTCCGTAACTAACTATTCTAATGGAAAAAGTGTTTGAGTTTCTCTAGATCATCGATATAGAGGCTAGAAGTGACTGTAGCTATCTGATTGAGGGTGTATAGACCCCTAGTAGTTGTAGTGAGTTAGAGGAAGTAATTTTGTTGAAAGTTGAAGGTTGGATGAGAGGGTTTTAGGGTAAAACCGTATTCTTAAACTCAAAGTAAGAGGAAAATAAAGGAACATCCCACTAGCCTAAGGAAGAATAAGGGGTCGGGTGTGTTACACACAAACACCCCTTCGGGTGGGGGGGGGATGTTGGAAATGTAATTCTTTAGGGTTACTAACTTGATGGCATGTGAATAGTCAAGTTATAGAAACGATCATTAGAAGTCCAAGAGACCTGATGCATAAGAATCCTTTCCACCTCAACAAGTGCCAACTATTCAACACATTAAAGCGCATTCAAGTAGGGGAGAGGCGCCAACCCTCTCATTTTTCCCTCGAGTTTTAAAATTTAATGTAATTAAAAAAAATTTGAATGCTGTAAGGCTTGAGTAGAGCCAAGTCATGCCTTTGTACATGCAGTATTAGAGAAGCATTTAAAGAGGTCCAAGTTGTATAGATCTTGATATTTGTCTCGGATCTGAAAATGTATGTGATCATTCAATGCAATAAGGCTTAGTAGTTAGGCACTGTAAATGGTGATTAGACACCACTAGTGTAGTTGGAGGGAAAGACTCAATGAGCCCCTCTTGTATAAAGCATTGTAACGTATGCCCAGAGGAGGTTGCTAAAAGTTGTTAAGAGCTTTTGAAAGTTGTTGAGAGCTGCTGAAAGTTGATTGTAAATCATTGTAATCCAAGGAGAGAAGAGCCGAGACTCTGTTGCAGTCCAGCCTACACACATTGTAATTACGCATTTAGATTAATGGAAAGAGCATTTTTTCATGGCTATGAGTTTTTTGGGTGTTTATGTATTTTATGAATGAATTTGAATGTTATCTGTGTGTTATGTATTCGAATGTTGTACATGCATGTGATAGTTTCCATCTGCAGGGTTAATATATAATTCACTATTTGTTTGAGATTTATTGAGTTGTTCTGGGTTCTTTAGGATGTGCAAGGAGTGCACAACAGGGTATTGGAAACTCTGTAGCCAGTGCAAGGAGTGCGCATCTGAATTCTTTCAATTCAGAGAAGAACATGCAAGGAGGTCACACCAGAGCAATCACAACTCAAGAGGAGACTCAAGGTTATTGAACGCCTTGGAGGAGAGATTTTGCAGAGGAGGCACATAGAGACAACGTTGCTAGACACTCTATAGAGCTCTTCCAGGTGGGCATCGAGCAGGTGCAAGTGTGCACAAGTGAACTTTGTTTTGAGTTCAAAGAGATAAATTCCAAGGAGAAGACACCCACAGAGTTACTGAACACTCTGTAAACTCAACAAGGAGTGCTTTGAGCAGGTGCAAAGAGTGCACAGGACCAACACATTTTTGAAGTGTTGAAGAAGTTGAAGGAACTAGAGTTGCTGAACACTCTGGGGAAGAGCTCTGCAAGTGTGCATTCAGCGGATGAAAGGAGTGCATTAGTGAACCTGAGAGAGATCAATATTTAGGAGGAAGACCCATGCAAGGCGTGCATTGGGACAACACTTATATCAATGTTGAAGAGGTCTGAGGATTTCATACAGGAAAGAAGAAGGAGTATGCCAGAGGTAAAGTATTCCAACTTTACAAATCTCAAGAGGAAGAGCGCAGACTGTGCCAAGAGGGCACCAAAAATTCCTTTGAAGGAAGAGGAAGGGTTGAGTCCCTTGGAAATTCAAGCAACTGCAAAGCTCGGAAATATAGTGAAAGTGTGCATGGTGACTCTACACAACGAGTAGAGGCCAAGGACCTTTACAAGTTCAAATTGGAAAGACTGTGCAAGTTTGCATGCAGAGCGTAAGGAGGCACTGGAGCCGAAGTCAAATTATGTTGGTGAAGTAGAAGGAGGGATAGCGTTCCGAGAAGCACAAGACGCGACCCAAATAGCCAGGTTCACAAGAGAAGATTCGAAGGCTGCAAGATTTGAATACTTGAAAATTCTTCCAATTCAGGAGAAATCCAAAGCTCATGAGGAGGAGCGACAACTACCGTTGGATCAACTACAGTGAGAGATATGGGCCTTTAAATCCCACGTCCAGACAAAAGGAGCGTGCAGAGGAGAAAGACAAATCCCAACCATTGGATCTGAGCGCAAGGGATCAACACCCGTCATATCCAGGCAAAGTGCACAAGACTTAATCTTTTAAAGTTCACAAGAGAGAGGGATAGCCAAAGTCCCAAAGTAGATCGAGACTGTCCATCATTCGAAAGGACATGTGGAAGCAGATGGTGAAATGCAGAGGAAAACCACTTCGAAGGAATTGAATTTTGGTGTTTAGAAAATCCATGAAGCTCGAAGTCCAAAATATATCTTGACCATTTATTGGGAGGAGTTACATGGAAACATATTGTCAAATTTAGGGAAGAGCCACTTCAGAGGAAAGCGAGGGTGGAGTGTGCAGAAATATCGAAGCCTGAAGTTGCAAAGTAAATCCTAGCCGTCGGTATTAGGGAGGATATGTGGCAGCGGATCAGAGAGTTCGAGAGGTAGAGCTCCGAAAGATTGTGTAGAGCAAAGGGAAATTTTCGTGAAGTTCCGAAGGCCAAAATCAATAGTTACCATTGATGAATGGAGGGACACGTGACAAAGATCCATGGACTTTGGAGGAATATTCCTTCAGAGGAAAGGCAAGGTGGAGTAACCAAAACTCCTGAAGGCCGAACTAGCGAAGGAGATCGTGGTTGTTGATCCGAGGAGGAATTGCGTCACTAGATTGTGGACTTCAAGGAAAATCTAAGGAGAAAGTGGAGTGTTGACCGAAAGTCGTCCGAAGCTCCATAAGGTATGAATCCAAATCCTAGCTATTAATTATGTGGACACGTGGTGCCATATCTGTCACTTCGGTGATAGATGACTTTGGGGAAAACGAAGAGTGAAGGCATGAAAAGTCCCGAAGGTCGAAGCGTCGAACCCCATTTGAGTCGTCCATTGGAAAAGGATGTGTGGTAGAAAATCTGTCACTTCAGAGGATTGACACTTTGGAAAAAGAAGATCAAGGGGGCGTTGAATGCAAGTCACCCGAAGTGGAATCAAAATAAAATCTCAATTCATATCTTTGGGTATGGAGCACTTCGAAATAAAAAGGTATTGGAACATTTGGAACTCTCAAAGCCGAAGTTTTGAAGGGGATCAGAGCAGATGGTTGTGGGAGGAATGAGAATCGTAGATCTTGGTGGGTAAGTTTGTGGTTTAGGCAAAAAGGTTGTAGCTGTTGCCAAAATAGCTGAAGCCCAAAGTTGCGAAGCACTCTAGGAGGTTTAGCCTCAGGTCATAGCCCGAGGTCGCATGTGGAGAGGGGCTAGTAGAAGGATCTAGAGCCCACAAATTTAAAGTTGTCAAAAGCGCTAGGAAAAGGGCCTGCAGGTTACATAGGACCCACACCTAAGGAGATAAGGGGCCTGTGTTAATTCAATTTGGGTTCCATTAGGGGCCCGATGAGTCACTCAGACTCAGTATTTTGAAAGATCCTAGACCGAGAGGTTGCACAACCTCGAATAGAGAAGGGGGGTCTACATTAAGGCTCCCTCTGCTCCATTGTTGAAATCCCCATGGATCCCAAACTCTCCCTTGGAGTTGTCCTCTTGCTCCTTTGATATGCTGCTACTGCTTCCCTGCTGCTATTGCAGGATTTCTTCTACTCAACTTCTCCTTGCTGATCTCCTGTGTTGATCTCAACATAAGCTCTATGATATCCTCTATCACCTCTTCCAGCTGCTCTACTGGCTGGCTTGTCCTTTGCATACCGCTTTGTTGCATCTCCTCATGTTGATCAAACGGCAGATCAACTTGATTTCCCATCCTACCTTCTTATACCGTGGCACTGGCTTGCCACTCTGCTGAAGACTCCAATTCTGCAGTCTCCTCACTGAGCTGCTGCTCAACTATCTCCTCTGTCAACTTAGCTTTTGTCAGCTTCTCTTGTGCTGGTTCAACTCCAGATTCCTCTAGCTACTTCTTGGGCTGGTATGCTCCTCCATCTGTTTCCAACTTGACCTGTTGGATGTGCTGACTTTGCACTATCACGCTTCTCTCCAGGGCTTCCAATTCTTTGTACAACTCAACAAAGTCCATGCTGTCTACTTCCTCTTCTGCTACAAGATCCAGTATTGCAATGATCTCCTGTTCAGCTTCTCGACTGAAAATTCTGAGCCATTCCTTTGAATGATCTTCTCCTTTTGCTGGGTCAGACATCAGTGTTTTCTCCTTATCCTCCTCCTCTATGATAGTCACAACTCACTGTCCTTCTACTGCACCTGAAACCTGTGCATTGGCCTCTGCTGGGATAATTGGTAGGAATATACTGATTTCCCCAATGATCAGAATGCTCCTCTGATCCTCCTATGGAAACGTTCCTAGCTGATACGAACTCAACTCCAAGTTCTTGAGACCTTCAAATAGTCTCATTTCATCTGTGCCCATATGGAAACTCGAAACTTCTATCCTACTCTCTTGGCAGTCTGCGAGATCCCTCACCGAACTCTGCTCATTTCCCTCTTGGAAATCTGAAATTCCACCTCTGCCCTCTTGGAAACCTATGAGATCATCCGATCTCTTCTCATTGCCCACCTGGAAATCTAAATTTTAATCACTGCCCTCCTGGCAGTTCATGAGATCCTCCACTAATCTCATCTCATTGCCCACTTGGAAAATTTGAAATTCATCTCTGCCCTCCTGACAGTTTATGAGATCACTAGATAATCTCTCTTCCTCCTCACTGAGGTCTTCTCCAACCTTTGGTTTACAGATGCAAACTGTCTCCTCTGTGGGACTGAGGGTTTCAACTTCCCTCAGCCACTTCTTCAACTCCTCGTGCTGCCTCCTAGCAACCAATTGTTATATAGGCCACTTCACTCTCCTCTTCAAGGGCCATTCATACCTCCAACGTACTTGGGGCTCTTGCTGCATTCTTAGCGTTAGTCTGTCGAGCTCTGCTCTGATTTCCTTGAGCTATTTATCCATATTTGATTTACTTTTCCATTGGCGGTCTCCTTCTTGACCTCTCCTATGGCCTTCAATAGCCATTTTCACCTCTGCTTGCCCTCCTGTCAAGTCTATGGATTACCCTGCAACAAAGAGCTTCTCCAACTTCTCCTACATCCCACCTGGCTTTCTATTGACTGCTGCACACTTGCAACAATCTTTCACAGATCATCAACACTTTGGCTTCCCTCAACTACTATCTATAGACAAAATTTTAGCTATGATACCACTTGATGCAGACCCCCCTTCTCTCCTCAAGGCTACGCGACCTCCCAGTATAGGATCATTCAAAAGGCTGAGTCTGAGCAACTCTTCAGGCCCCTGCTGGAACCCAAATTGATTTAGCACAGGTCCCTTATCTCCTTAGGCGCAAGTCCTATGTAACCCGTGATCCCTTTTCCTAACGCTTTTGACAACTTTAAATTTGCGGGCGCTAGCTCCTTCTGCTAGCCCCTCTCCACATGCGACCTTGGGCTATGACTCAGGGATAAACCTCCTAGAGAGCTTCTCAACTTTGGGCTTTGACAATTTTGGCAACAACTGCAACCTCTTTTCCCAAACCTTGAACCACGATCTTACCTAATAAGATATATGGTTCTCGCTCCTCCCACAACCAATGGCTGTGATCCCCTTTAGAACTTTGACTTCGAGAGTTCCAAATGTTCCAACACCTTTTTCTTCCTAAGTGCTTCGTACCCTAAGCTATGGATCGAACTCCATGTGCTTGTCTCGATCAATGACTAAGATTGTCCTTTGATTCCACTTCGGGCGACTTGCAGTCAACGCCCCATTGCTCTTCTTTTTCTAGAGTGTCAATCCTTCGAAGTGACATATTTCTACCACGTGTCATTTTCCAATGGATTACTCAGATGAGGTTCGATGCTTCAGCATTTGGGACTTTTTCGTGCCTTCACTCTTCATTTTCCTTGAAGTGCTTTATCACTGAAGTGACAGATCCAACACCGCATGTCCACATGATTGACGACTAGGATTCGGCTTCCTACCTTTTGGAGCTTCAGACAACTTCTGGTTAACGCTTCGCTTTCTCCTTAACTTTTCCTTGAAGTCCATGATTTGGTGACTCATGTCCTCCTCAGATCGACGACCACGGTATCCTTTGCTAGTTCAGCCTTCGGGAGTTTTGGTTACTCCAAATTTCCTTTCCTCTGAAGGAATCTTCCTCCAAAGTCCATGGATATCTACCATGTGTCCCTTCGTTCATCAACAACTCCTATTTATTTCGGCCTTCAGGACTTCGAGAAAATTTCCCTTTGCTCTACGCAATCTTTCAAAGCTCTTCCTCCCGAACTCTCTGATCCATTGCCACATATCCTCCATGATACCTGCAACGAATAGGATTCACTTCACAACTTTGGGCTTCAAGAGTTCTGCACACTCCACCCTTGGTTTCCTCGAAAGTGGCTCTTCCCCGAAGTTGAAAATATGCTTCCATGTAACTCCTCCTGATCAATGGTTAGGATCTATTTCGGACTTTGGGCTTTGAGGATTTTCGAAGCACCAAACATCAATTCCTTCGAAGTGGCTTTCCTCCGAAGTTCACCATCTGTTGCCATGTGTCCCTCTGAAATATGGACGGTCCCGATCTACTTCAGGACTTCGAGACTTTGAATATCCTTCTCTCCTGTGCACTTTAAAATATTAAGGCTCGTGCATTTTACCTGGATTCAACGGGTGTCGATCCCTTGCGCTCAGATCCGACGATTGGGATCTATCTTTCTCCTCTACACGCTCCTTTTGTCTGGACATGGGATTTAACAACCCAAATCTCTCCCTGCAATTGATCCAATGACAACTGTCGCTCCTCCTCCTGAGATTTGGATTTCTCCTGAATTGGAATAATTTTCAAGTATTCAAAGGCTACGACCTTCGAATATTCTCCTGCGAACCTGACTATTTGGGTCTCGTCTTGTGCTTCTGGGAATGCTATCCCTCCCTGAGCTTCACCAATATAATTTGACCTCGGCTATGACGCCTCCTTGCGCTCTGCATGCAAACTTGCACAATCTTTCCAATTTGAACCTGTAAAGGTCCTTGGCCTCTGCTCACTGTGCAGAGTCACCGTGCACACTTACACTATCTTTCCTAAGATTTGCAGTTGCTCGAATTTCCAAGGGACTCAACCCTTCCGCTTCCTTCAAAGGACTTTCTGGTGCCCTCTTGGCACACTCTACGCTCTTCCTCTTGAGATTTTTAAAGTTGGAATACTTTACCTCTAGCACACTCCTTCTTCTTTCCTGTCTGAAATCCTCAGACCTCTTCAACACTGATATAAGTGTTGGTCCAATGCACTCCTTGCACAATTATTCCTCCGAAATATTGATCTATCTTAGGTTCACTGATGCACTCCTTGCATCCGCTCAATGCACACTTGCATAGACCCCCCCCAGAGTGTTCAACAACTCTGGTTGCTTCAACTTCTCCAACACTTCAGAATGTGTTGGTCCTGTGCACTCTTTTCACCTGCTCAAAGCACTCCTTGCTGAGCTTACATAGTGTTCAATAACTCTATGGGTGTCTTCTCCTTGACACTTATCTCTTTGATCTCAAAACAAAGTTCACTTGTGCACACTTGCACCTGCTCGATGCCCACCTGACATAACTCTATAGAGTGTCTAATAACTCTATCTCTCTGTGCCTCCTCTGCACAATATCTCCTCCAAGGTGTTCAATAATCTCGAGGCTCCTCTTGATTTGTGATTGATCTAGTGTTCCCTCCTGGCACATTCTTCTCTAAATTGAAAGAGTTCAGATGCACAATCCTTGCATTGGCTACAGAGTTTCCAATACCCTATTGTGCACTCCTTGCACATCCTAAAGAATCCATAAGAACTCAACGACTCTCAAACATATAATGAATTATATCTTAACCCTGCAGATGGAAACTATCACATGCATATACAACATTTGAATACATAACACACATATAACATTCAAATGCATTCATAAAACACATAAACACCCAGAAAACTCATAGGTAGGAAGAACTACTCTTTCCATTAATATGAATGCATAATCACAATGTGTGCAGCCTGGACTGCAACAAAGTCTCAACTCTTCTCTCCTTGGCTTACAATGATTTATAATCAACTTTCAACATCTCTCAACAAATTTCAACAGCTCTTAACAACTTTCAACATCCTCCTTTGGCCATACGTTACAATGCTTTATACAAGAGGGACTCATTGAGTCTTTCCCTTCAATTACACTAGTGATGTCTAATCACCATTTACAATGCCTAACTATTAAGGCTTATTACAATGAATGATTGCATACATTTTCAGATCCAAGGAAAAGCTCAAGATCTATACAACTCAGACCTCATTGAAGGCCTCTATAACTACTGCATGTACAAAGGCATGAATCAACTATCCTCAAGCCTTACAACATTTAATTTGATTTTAAATACATTGAATTTTAAAATTCGAGGGAAAAATGAGAGGGCTGGCGCCTCTCCCCTCCTTGAATGCGCTTTAATGTGATGAATAACTGGCACTTGATGAGGTGGAAAGGATTCTCCTACATCAATACCTCTTGGTATCCGAATCCAAAGTTCACATCAATGTATTTATATCTGTATCATATTAATGAATAATATGAAACTCATGCTTATATTTATTTGTGCATTCCAACATAGACAACTCTATGTTGGATAAGGGGGGAACAAGAGGAGAAAAAGGACCAAGAGGAAATTCGTTGAGTAGATAAATAGAGGAGGAAAACAAAAGTTTAGGATGATAAGGGGCTTAAGTAGAATTTAGACATCCATGGTGTTGACGATAAAAATCGCAACAAGATTTTTTCCCACAAAGTATTGCTAAAGCCTATATGACATATATAATACTAGTAGGTGGGACCCCCTTGTAGATTGGAGATCAGATATGGTTCTTATTTGATGTTCATGTTGCTATTCGACACTGCTTACATGGTCCTACATGATTGATGATGAAATACTGGTTCTATTTGTGACAAATGGCAGATGGATAATGCATACTATGTGTGGGTTTCGTTACTCTAAAATCTCAATTCCATGTCATGATGGCGTATGCGAACTGTTATTACAATGCTATTGGTGCCATGAGCTATTACATGTTACACCTACACAAAACACATGTTAGTCCTGAAAAAAGATAAAAGAAATATGGAATAAATCTAAGGAGAAGAAACTAAACTATGCTATACTATGCTACACTATATGCATTGGAAAAATAAAAGGGTTGATGTTAGTCCTAACTAGCAATGTTAGTGGATGTTAGTGGCTATATGATATATCGAGTCATATGAAGGAACATTTGATATGCATTGAGGTATGTTTGGAAATGGTTAATGCGATATAGGGTGGCCCACTTGGCAAGTAATGGATGTTAGTTTTGATGCATGGATTAATTGAATGGATTAATTGATGGCTGGATCGCGTGTACTAAGTAATTGGATGAGTGGAGGATGGAAGCGGCGTGCATTTACTACACGTCACTCCATACCTCTCCCACTAGCCATCACCCTAGCTTGGCTATTGTTCAATTGTTGTTCGCTATGGTTAAGCTCCAATTTTCAAGCAAGGAAAGAACTACTCGACCAAGCTCGCGTTTTTAAGGCTTTTTGGTTACAGGTGTTGACGATTCAAATAGCAACAAGGATTTTGCCTGCAATGTATTGCTAAAGCCTATTAATTATAAGCTAATGACATATAATACTAGTAGGTGGGACCCCCTTGTATATTGGAGGATCAAGTTCTTATTTGATGTTTTTGTTGTTGTTCGACACTGCTTGAAGGGCTCTACACGATTGATGGTGAAATGTTGGTTCTAATTGCGACAAATGGATGATGGATAAGACATGCTATGTGTTGTTTCTATTGCTCTAGGCTCTAAATTCATGTTATGATGGCTTATGTTATCCATTGTTACCTTTGCTATCCATTTTTTGATTCATTACTATGACACCTACACAAGATACATGTTAGTAACAACACATAAGAGCAGTTGAAAAGAGATAAAAGCAATATAAACAAAATACAAAAGGAAGAAACTAGACTATACTAATATGATACACTATTTGCATTGGAATTAAAAGGATTGCTGTTAGTCCTAGCTAACGGGGTTAGTGGCTATACGATTTATTGAGTTATATGGAAACACATGTGATATGCATTTTAGTATGGTTGGCAATGGTTAATGTGACATAGGGTGGCACATTTGGAAAATAATGGATTTTGGTTTCGATGCATGGATTAATTGGATGGATTAATGGAGGGTTGGCTGGCGTGTACTAAGTAATTAAATGGATAAAGGATGGAAGCAACATGCATTTATTGCACGTCACTCCATACTCCTTTCACTGGCCGTCACCCTAGCTTGGATATTGATCAATTGTGTTGTGCTATGGTTAAGCTCCGATTTTCAAGCAAAGGAAGAACTGATCGACAAATCTCACATTTTAAGGCTCCTTGATTACAAGTATGTCTTTTTCACCATCCATGAACCCGCTCTGGTTATGAAATAGATATTGGCTCGGTGATGTATGGGTCTATGATTTTCTAGAGACTGACAACTATGTAAACTTGTGATATTTCTCTGGGGTGGATTGTTTGCATGGTTTTCATTGCAAATGTAAATGATGGTTGAAGTCACAGTTTTATTGATTATTCTGAGTACCAGAGTCCATTAAGGCTCTCTATTGTCCTTACTGGTCTTTATTGGAGGGTTTCATTCGGTCCAGACTTGACCGGATTTCTCCACACATTTCTTGTCACTTTGCTCGGTCATATTGCTGTTATGGGGTTGCTGGGTTTGATTTCAAACCACCTTGTGTCACTATATATCATTTCACTTGGGTATGGGCTCGTTTATACTATCGGTGTTCGCGTATTTGGTTATGATGGATATTATGCCAAGGGGATTGCTTTGAGGTGGATTTCTATTTCATGGCTCTTTTTTATATTAGCATTACCCAGTTTGATTGGGGAAAAATGAGAGGGTTATGCCCTGCGTGTTCTGGGTGTTATTTATTGGCCCATGAGGGACCTCTGCTCCTATATTATTAATCTCTCTTGCCTGGTGAATTGTCACCTAGTCTCGCAAAGCTATTGGTGTGTTCACTGTGTTGTCTCAAAGGTTTCTCACCTGTTGTTGGTGGCCGATTAGTTTCCCTATGTTGGTTGCACAGAGAAAACCCTTGATTATTCAAGTCTGATTTTGATAAATGAACCAATTAGTTCTAGTCGGGTATGTTGTTGACTGTTGTGGAGTAGCGTCGATAATGGTTTGATTATGGGATCATATCTATTTATCAGGATGATTACACAGTTGAATTCTGAAATGAGGTTGGTGTATAATCACTGTATTCGTTTGTCGTGACAATTGTTTCGATGGCTCATCATGGTTTTAATTGATTGATTCGAGGAATGGAATTGGGCATACCGTCACTTCCTTCTTGTGTTGGATTGATGACTCAAACATTGTTATGGTTTGATTTGGAGTATGTTTTCTTGCATTATGAGTTGAGCTGTATGTTTTCTACAACATATTATGAATTTAAATGATGGTTGTTGTTATTGTGTGTTTAAATTGCTCAATCAAGATCATTTCAATTTGAAGAATTGATTTTTTGTCCTAGTTTCCTGCTGTTTATGTTTTGGGATATCGTGCATCGTATCAGTGGTTACACCATCATAAATGGGTACGGGTTCTGTGATAGTATGGTCTCATTACAATTTAATTGTTAAATGGAATTGAGGGATGAAATCGGGCATGATTTTTGTGTTTATGTTTGATTAAAGAAGTAATTCATGGACAATGGTTGATGTTTCGAGGCCGAACATAGTGGAAATAATTGACTGTGTGTTCATTTGGAAATTGTTTTAAAACATTAAGTGGATAAATGAGAAGAACCAAAACTCTTCTATAGGTTGTTGGGGAAAGCATATTGTCTTGTTTTGATGACACTATGTTAAATATTTAATTGTGAACAATGAGCAAGTTAATAAACATAATTGATTAATTCACACAGTAGCTGTTAATTGATAACAATGATTATTTGGTTGATGTTGGGTATTTTGCGTTTGATATATAATGGTTTTATCGATTAATTAATTAATTTATGAACAATATCCACTCTCTTTCCCTACCATTATTTCACTTTTCGCTAATTACAATCGCCTCGCCTTCCCCTATCCATTTTTCACTCCATGTTCCTAAAATTTAAGTACAGTTGAGAGAATTCTGTATTGTAACAGTTTGAAATTGCAGTTTCTTGGATGGATTACAGTGACAAGTCCCTTGGTTTACGTTACAATTAATTGTGTGTTTTCTATGAGAAGTAACCATGATTCTTTTCCCCCTCATTTTAACATTTTTTGCTCAATACAAACTCGTCGCATATCCTAGGACCTTTTTTTCACCCCCTTCTCATTGACAACAATTAAACAATTTGTATGGATTGGATTGCATGAGTGTGATATGTTGCTGAGCCAAAATGTATTTCATATTTTTAAGGAGTTTCCATGTATGGTTGTTAAAGAAACTATCTTCTAATCAATTATGCATACAGGAATGAGATTTTCAAGCAAAAGGTTGAAAACTAAGGCCCACCATGTGCCTGACAAAGGGAAAGCCACTACTACCCCTTCCTCACCTTCAAATGATTATGATAAATCTGTGTCCTCCCGCATGCATTTGAGGGACAATTGCTCTCATGTGATCAACGAGATTAATCCTAAAGGCCCCACACAACCTAAGGCAAATTCAGAGAGACTAAAAGGTGATAGCAACAACAAGGGAAATATTGCCTCATAGATTGGGAAATATGGATTTTAAGATTTATTTTATTTATTGTTGATGACAGTTAACTTCAGAAATTTTGGACAACATGTTTTTTTTTGGATATATGAGTGATATATTTTGGAGATAGTTTCAAAAATCATGAGATAAATTGTCAAACATGAATGTGATGATGGGAGTCACAAGGAGGGATGTTTTTGTTTAATTAACTAGTTATGTTATGATTGTTAAGAGCTAAAGGGAGTCACAAGGGGTCCTACCTACTAGTTATTATTTATTTAAAACCCTTATTATAATTTATTACCTTTCCCCTAACTAAAAAGTTGGTTGAGTTTTTAGTTAACTTAACTAATGAAGTAGTTCAACTACTTCAACCAATTCTAATTTGGTTAAAGGCAAAAGGAAAGAGAGGAACAAAGGGAGCATAGAAGGAGAAACATATAAGGTTTGTTTTTTGAGTTTGTGTTGAGATAGTTCAGTTTTCATTCATTCCTTAATTGATCATAAGTCTAATTCTTTTTTATGATAGCAGGGTCTTATTGTAGACAACAAGATTCAGGGCTGAATTACATCATTCAAACACTTGTTTTTCAGAGGTGTTGATCTATATTTGATAGTTTGTGTAGAGTTGTCTGTTTGTGAATTAGTTTTCATGACTGACAAAGGCTATTGTTCAGAGTCAAGTGGGAAACAATCTGTGGCAAGATGATCCAACTTTTAGAGTTCAATTTTTGATTTTCTGTCGGAGGTCCTTTTGTATGTTTCATCAGGGACATCTAAGTTTGACTTTGGTCCAAAAATTCTTCACGAAATTTTGTAAAGAGAATGACTCTTTGATGAATTGGAATGAAATAAAGGATTGCTTTATGTCTCATCTATCTCGATTATCGATTTGGCATCTTTACTTCTGTCTCTATATTCATTTCAACAACTGTTATATTCAGAAACTTATATAAATGATGAATTTTCCAACAAGCTTTTATTTATAAAAATCCTAGCCTAAGCACTTGTAATCAATACTTGTGTGTTGGGATATTAATTTTGATGGCTATAAACATAGGGTGATATTCCCGTCTCTTTTGCTTTAGCCAAGAAGAATCTGAAAATGCTTGAGTAAGATCATTTCATATCTTTTCCTCAACATTTATTTGGCGACCATATTGGGGAGATATTCAATATCTCTCTGGTTAATGTTTATACTCGATTATCATCGAATACATCTATTTTTCTAATATTTATTCTTTGAATGTTTTATTTCTTAATGACTGTGACTATTTCAAGTCAGCCCATTATTGAGCCCAGTCTTCAAGATCATACCAACATTGCTTTGAATTTGTTTAGTACCATTTTAGACACTGCCAATACTTGTGCTGAGCTTAATCATTCATGGGAAACAATTGAATGATATATTAGTGCCCAAGAGCGTTGGGAAGCTAGACGTAGACAACCTACAAATCAACAGTAACCTTCTTGTTCCTTTAGTTTTGGCCTTACTTTCATGTTCTTAGACTCTCATGTTTCCAGAAGAAGAAGAGGCTTATCACCTAAAATTAATCCTATTTCTGAAATAGGGTAAAGGAAAGTTGTGTTATCTACCCAACAAAGTGATATAAGGAGAACTTTTTTCCGATTCATCTAGTTCGTCTTTCTCTCCCTCACCTATCATCCACAAGATGTCATCTAGTGGAGGCTTTGGTGGCACTGGAAGTGCTTCCTCCTCTCAATCTTCATCTTCGTCAGTGATTGGTAGCTTATATAGCCACCATATCCCTGTCCAATCTACCTCCAACCCCACCAAAGTCATTAAAAAATATGGACCTTTTCAGTTTGAAGAAGACGCCACAACCAAACCGTGGCATGTGTCCTCTCTTCTTAACCTAGCACCTACTACTGGCCCACTTCCTAAATTCAAAGAGCATCTCCCTAGGTTTTCGAAAAACAAAACTGTCACTACAAACGAACACTTAGTGACATTTTATAATGCTTGTCAGAACATAGGGGACAATGACAACGATACTTGCATGCGCTTATTCGTCAAATCCTTGGAAGGAAAGGATGCGATCAATTTCTTTTAACTTCCTCCTAAGATTCTGTCTACTTGGGAGGAGTTAATATATTCGTTCAGATCCACTTATGGGAAATCCAAAAGCCCAACCGAGAAGTTATGGGAATACAATTACATCACCTATAAGGATGGTGAGACCATCAAGTCCTTCAAATTGCATTTCACTAAGTTATACAATCAGATCCCTGAACTCATTCGACCTTAGAACCAAGTCACATTCATGCATTACTACAATGCATTACCTTCCCCCTACCATCATAGGATTGAGGAAAAATCCATTGATAATCTCGGTTCCGCTCTACATACTTGTTTAGAGTATGAAGAACAACTTGAAAGAAAATGTCTTCCTCAGGGAGAATCGATTACACAGACATACATGTCCTCCCTCTTACATCTAGAACAAGATATGAACAATCATATGATAGCGTATGAGAAAAAGGGACTGTCTCCCCTCTCACCCCTGGAGCTTCATCCTCTTCTGCACCTCCCTTTAGAAACCCAATTGAAAATAATTTTCAGCCTAAAGTTATCCTGCCTCGAAGTTGGTGTAACTTTTGTGAGGAACACCACGAGGAAGCAACATGTGAGGTAAGGAAGAGTTCCAGAGATAAGATCTTTGTTAAAATACCATAAACTACCATTGCTGTTCTAGATTTTGCTAATCCAAAATATGTCATGATCATCAATACTAGGAACAATTTCTATGCTCCCAAAGGCAAGTTTGATCCTCCCCGAAATTCTTCCAGCCCGATCTCATCCTCACCCGGTGCTACTGTTCAGGTTCCTGAGAGTTAAGGAATTACTTCCCCTCTCCCCTCTTCCAAAAACAATATCCTAAATCAATTGGCCAACATCCAAGCAGATGCAACCCTTCTGAACATGGTTGCCGTCCATGAACAACAGAGGCATACAAAAAAAATTCAGGGAAGGAAAATCTTCCGTTGTAGCCAACCTCTCTAAAGAGGTAAATGAAGACGATTCATCTGTAAATAAAGTACATGTACATAACTTTAGATACCCTGTAAAAAATCCCCCTTTTTATATTTCTGTAAATATTATGGATAAGATTTCCCACTCTTGCCTCATGGATGGCAGTTCAGGTCCAAGTGTGACATCAAAGATTATATTAGACCCTAAATAGTGGCACATTACCCCTTAATTGGGGAATATTACATTAGTAATGTTATTTTATTTATGTTGGCTTGGGTCATTAGTTGTAATTGTACCTCCTAGTCTCCTATATATACTGTTAAGAACTAAACATCAATATAGCATGTAAAAACCTCAGGAAAAGTACTCAACGCCTTGAAAAAGAGATAATTTCAGATAATAAGCCTCTTCGAGGGGGCAACCTCCTTTTACCCCACTTAAATGTTCAAGTACAAGATGA
>ML813988.1:11986-38977 GCA_009831015.1 Picea engelmannii | reverse complement strand
GAGTATTTGGGTCATATTGTATCTCATGAAGGTGTCAAGGTAGACCCTAACAAGATTAAGGCCATGATGGACTGGCCGATTCCCAAAACATTAAATAATCTTAGAGGATTTTTGGGTTTGACAGGTTACTACCACAAGTTTGTGCGACACTATGGAAGAATAGCAGCACCTTTAATGACACTAACTAAGAAGGATGCATTTTCATGGACTCCAGAGGCAACTAAAGCTTTTGAACAACTTAAAGAGGTGATGTGAAAAGCTCTTGTCTTGACCACTCCAAACTTCACAAAAACCTTTATTGTGGAATGTGATGCCTTGGGAAATGGAATTGGTGCTGTCCTAATGCAAGAAGGAAGCCCTCTGGCTTTTGAAAGTTGACCACTCAAGGGAAAGGACTTACGCAAACCCATTTATGAGAAGGAAATGATGGAAATACTACATTCATTGAAGAAATGACGTCCTTACCTAATAGATAGGCACTTCAAGGTCAAAACAAATCATGATAGTCTTAAATACTTCTTGGAACAAAGACTATATTTATAAGAACAACAAAAATGGGTAACCAAGATATTGGGTTATGATTTTGAAATCGTCTATAAAAAAGGGAAGCAAAATGTTGTGGTAGATGCACTCTCAAGGAAGGATGAATATTTTGAGGCCTTTCTCTGTGTTATCTCGATCATCCAACCCGATTGGATAATAGAATCAAGGGATGAATGGAAGAATGAAGAAAAGGTGTGGACTCTCATTCAAAGGCCGTAGCAGGATTCTAGTACATCAGATACATTTACATGGAAAAATGATTCACTATGGTACAAATATTGCTTATATTTATGTAAGAAATCCCAACTCAAACAAAAGGTACTATTGGAATTGCACACCTCTCCAGTAGGAGGGCACTCGGGATTTTTAAAAACCTACCATAGGGTCAAGAAGGAATGTTTTTGGGATGGCCTTAAAAATGATGTTCAAAGGTTTGTGGTAGAATGTTTGGTTTTCCAACAAAATAAGGTGGAAACAATTAAGACCATGGGTCTTTTACAACCATTAGCCATCCCAAGTCAGTGCTGGGAGGAGGTTTCCATGGATTACATCACAAGGTTACCGAAGTTTGAAGGAAAGAGTGTCATCATGGTGATTGTTGATAGACTAACCAAGTATGCACACTTTGTTGCATTCTCATATCCCTTCAAAGATAGTACAGTTGCCACCGCATTCATGGAGACAGTTCAAAAGCTACATGACATCCCAAAGATTATTGTAAGTGACAGATATCCCATCTTCAATGGAAATTTTTGGACATACTTATTTTCTTTTTTGGGTACTCAATTGGATCATAGATCATCCTATCATCCTCAATCTGATGGACACACTGATATAGTGAACAAATGTCTAGAAGGCTACCTTCGTTTCTTTGTCTCTGATAAACAAACACAATGGTTCAAATGGTTACCCTTGGCAGAATGGTGGTATAACACTTCCTTTCATACTGCAACAAAAATGACACCATTTATGGCACTCTATGGATACCACCCTCCTTCCATCACTTCTTCTCTAAAAGAAAAATCTAAGGTTCAAGTAGTGGAAGATCACATCGAGCATCAACAACAAGTTCTCCAAATATTAAAGGACAACCTGACCATGGCATAAAATCGTATGAAACAACAAGCAGATCAACATCGCAGTGAAAGAAGTTTTGAAGTAGGGGATTGGGTGTTTTTAAGACTACAACCATACAAACAAATGTCCCTCAAGCAAGCCAAGAAGGATAATAAATTATCACCAAAGTACTGTGGCCCTTATAAGGTGTTGCAAAATATTGGTACTATGGCATACAACTTAGAGTTTCCTGCATCTTCACGAGTAGACCCAATTTTCTATGTTTCATGCTTAAAGAAGGTTATATAGGTGACAAGATACCAATTTAAACTATATTGCCAGAACTTGACGAGGAAGGAAAAATCATATTGGAGACTGAAGCCATCACTGACATAAGAATTCGCCAGCTGAGGAATAGATCCATTTCAGAGTATCTCATTAAATGGAGGAAACTACTGGCTGAAGATTCCACTTGGGAAGATGAGTCTTTTATATAGAAGCATCCAGATTTACTCAAGATTTATGGACAAAACTTGTCTCAAGGGGAGGGGCATGTTAAGCCCTAAATAGTGGCTCATTACCCCTTAATTGGGGCATATTATATTAGTAATGTTATTTTATTTATGTCGGCTTTAGGCCATTAGTTGTAATTATACCTCCTAGTCTCCTATATATACCAAGGAGACATTTTCATTTTGAATCATCTTGCAATTGTACATTTGTGTTGGCATAAGGAGGTTGCCCCCTCGAAGAGGCTTATTATCTGAATTTATCTCTTTTTCAAGGCGTTGAGTACTTATTCTGAGGTTTTTCTATGCTATATTGATATTTGGTTCTTAACAAGTAGTACTCATAATTTCATTCACTATAAATTAGCTAAAGCTCTCAATTTATTTGTATATCTAGTGCCAGAGTTTCAAGTAATGATTGCATATGGAGGAACTATTAATTGCTCAGGAAAATGCAATAAGATCAATCTTACTATGGGGAAATATGTAATGAATAGTCCAATTATTTCTATACCCATGGCTGGTGCTGATGTCGTATTAGGAATCTTATGGTTACAATCATTAGGAACAATGGATTTTAATTTTCAAGAACTTTTCATGAAATTTTCATTGGAAGGAAAATAAATTGATTTAAGAGGTATCATTGGGAAACCCAGTAAGGTGATAAGCTCTAATGGCATGAAAAAATTATTTAAAAAGGGGCATCAAGGTGTTATTGCACAACTATGCTCACTAGATGTTCAAACATCTAAGCCATCTATTTCCCTAGATCTCCAAGGGATCATTGATAAGCATTCCAAAGTATTTGAAGATATTCCCAAAGGTCTTCCACCCACTCTAAATCATGATCATGATATTCACCTAATTCCTGGGAGTGTTCCTCCTAAATTCAAGATGTATAGATACCCTTATGCCCAGAAAAGTGAAATTGAGCGTATGGTTGAAGAAATGTTAGAGGATGGCATTATTAGACCTAGCCAAAGTTCTTACTCTGCACCGGTGGTAATGGTATTCAGGAAAGATGGCTCATGGTGTATGTGTCCAGATTATAGAGATATCAACAAGATCACTATTAAAGATAAGTTTCCAATTCTTTTCATTGATGAATTGTTAGATGAACTACATGGAGCAATATATTTCACAAAGTTGGATCTTCGTTCAGGGTATCATTAGATTAGAATGAAGGAAGAAGATATCCCAAAAACAACATTCTGAACTCATGAAGGCCATTATGAATTTTTGGTCATGCCTTTTGGCCTTACAAATGCACCTTCCACATTCCAAGGGTTGATGAATTCCATTTTCAAGCCCTTCCTTTGAAACTTTGTGTTAGTATTGTTTGATGATATAATAATCTATAACAAGTTTTGAGAGGATCATGTGCGACATGTTGACAAGGTGTTACAACTACTAAAGGAGAAAAAACTATATGCCAAACCATCCAAATGTTTCTTTGGGGTGAAGGAGGTAGATTATTTGGGTCATATTGTATCTCATGAAGGTGTCAAGGTAGACCCTAACAAGATTAAGACCATTATGGACTTGCCGATTCCCAAAACATTGAAGAATATTAGAGGATTTTTGGGTTTGACAGGTTACTACCGCAAGTTTGTTCAGAACTATGGGAGAATAGCATCACATTTAACGAAACTAACTAAGAAGGATGCATTTTCATGGAATCTAGAGGCAACATAATCTTTTGAATGACTTAAAGAGGTGATGTCTAAATCTCCTGTCTTGATTACACCAGACTTCACAAAAACCTTTATTGTGGAATGTGATGCCTCAGTGTTACCCATGATTTTGGTCATCATGATGATGTATTGATGATGGTGTACTCAGGCTTCTCATAAGAAATTTCTCCTGAGAAAATTGACAATCATCTCTTCCCAGAAAAATCATTTTTGAAGAGAGTTCGCAGGTTGCTAGTATCCCAGGGTGCGAGAATGACCCATTCTCGCAGGCTGCCTTAAGCTGGGGTGCGAACTTCTCGCACTCTGTAACATAGCTAGGGTGCGAACCTTCTCTAAAGCATGGAAAAAGATGAATTATTGATGGTTCTAGAAGGGAATCTTCTAGAAGAATGGGTTGGCATTCGAATGGTTATCCTTGTACTGGATTCCCTGATATTGTGGGATCATTCTTATCTAAGTAACCATATCATTCTCTCCTATATATTGATGGAATTCTCATGGAAAAGGTTAAGCAAGATTCATTGGAGAATTGGTGAAAGAATTGTGTGAAGGACTTAGCTTGAACAGGAGCTTGGAGACTCTAGCAAGCCTATCAAGGGGATTTGATCTTCTTCATACAAGGATTGAGCAAGTGTGTGTGTTGGAGCCAAGAGCCATCGAAAGGAATCTTGCGACATCAAGGTGATTAGGTTGTAATCTTTACTTTCAATTAATATGATACAGTGGCATGTCCCTTTCCCATAAAGCTATTCTCACTTTATTGTGTAATTCCTTGATCATACACATAAGTTGACAATTGAATATATTTTTCTATCTTCACTTTGGTTGGTTTGTGTTGTCTTGGTCTTGACCTCACGAGAGCACCGGAGCGAAGCGGGAGAAACAGAGACCCTAGGAAGCGATATAAAGGTATGTTACTTGTTCCTTCCTACTAGCTAATTCAATGGTCAAAACTTAGGGAAAGAGTCATGTATTGTCCTGTTTTGTTCTATATCTAGGTGGATCTAGGGAGATCTGTTAGTGTCCGCACCTACCGATTAGTCCGATAACAAAATTGGCGACTCCACTAGGGAGCATAACACATTTTCTTGTGGTTTTTGGTATTTTTCCTTGGCCATTTATTTTTGCCTTACCCTTCTTCATTCATATCAATCTCTGAGTCTTCAGGATACCCTGATAGACCCTCCGAGTCTAGAGGCCTCTTCAAATTTTTTCTTTTTCCAAAAATTTGACTAGTTTCAGACATTCTCGCACTGCACTCCACAGTAGCCTGTGAGAACATACTGAGTTCGCACCCTGCCTTTAGGTTCAGTGCGAGGTTCTCGCACTCTGCTCAAAGCCCACCTGTGAGAATCACTAATTCTCGCACTGTGTAATATTGCCAGCCCGCGAACTCATTTTTTCAAAGTTTTGGATTTGAGTTTTTGCATCTTGAACTACCTAGATCAGTTTAGATGCCTTAAAAGAGTTTCTTGGACCATTGATTGATGTTCTCTTGTCTTCGTTTCTTGTGCATGAACAGTCTGAGGATTTCAAAGGCTCTTCCTGTCACTTGTTCTTGACTTTCATTTCTTGAATTTTCTTGGCAAAGCTATACTCTCTGATTTTAGAATCTGAGTGTGCTTGTTTGGTTAAGGACCGACGATCGGTTGAAAGTTGAGTTTATTGGTCTTTATCATTTTATTATTGTTTGAAAGATCACTTTTCTTATGCAATTGAAAAGACTAGATTGGTTTGCTTGTTATTTTTGTTTTCATTGAAAGAGTGGTTTGGGTTTTTATCATTGCTTGTTGATTGGTTTTTGATTTTTTGTACTCTCACTATCATGGTGTGGTTTGAAAAGTGAACAAAGTTTTTCTTTCAAAAGCATTTTCGTTTTCGAAAACATTGAAAATCAATTGTTGAAATTATTGAAAAAGAAACAATAGAGAATGGTTATTGATGCGTGATTTGTTGCATTTGCATTTTAAAGGAAATTGTGTGTTGTAGTTCAAAGTTTGATCCAGAAAACTTCTCTTTCCCTCCCATACATAGGATTCATTGAACGAAAATTGATATATTTCATTCTCATCCATGCATCGTTGGGTCAGAGTCTTATACAACATAAGTTTCATCTCCGTTTCCTTTGTGTAACAATAGCTCTTAATAACACTACGCAATTGTAAAATTTACCTAGTAACTTTTTTCTAGGTCTCTATTACACCAACATTTAGCTAGGCTAGCGCTTTGGAGTAGGAAGAGAGATACACTCTCCAAAGCACAAAACACACAATAGCATCTTGTGTTAAGGAGTGTTAAATTCCATTTGCAACATCTTGTCCTGGGAAGCCCTTCTCACACAAGGGTCAAACACGAGGTCGCATTGATATTGACAGAGTTACTCACCCTGTTTTGTTGATATCAGTGTAGAGATTGCACGTATTACGGGGATCACTCAGAGGTATACCCACAATGATGAGTGGAAGCCTTTCGGGTTGATTTCGGGCTAGATACCCTGGCCTTGCGTGTGGATCGGACTGTCGAGTGTCCCCCCACCTTTATTGTTGTCAGTGGTAACCTTAGTGGCCTATCTTTCTAGGTTCTTACACGAGGTGGCTGTGAAGGGGAATGTCTTCACGGTACCTAGAATTGACGTTGACCAAACTCACTCGGGCTCCTTGGAGGGTATACCCATGATTATGTGTGGGAGCTTGCACCAGGGTGTAAGTCCGTTAAGCAGGTCGTCAGCGTAACTTTTCCACCCTAGCCCAACCCCTTCTCGTCTCGTTGTTGCGACATTGGATTTCATCACCAACTAGTGACTTCGGAATTAGAAGGTCTTGTTTGCTTGGTGTTGCTTCCTAGATTTTGTTTACTAGTGTGTGTTGTTTTTACCAAACTTGACCATACAGTTTTCTTCGTGAAGTTTATCACTCGTTTACAATAGCTCCTCCACGTCGTTCATGTAGAATGTAGGGTTTATCTCCAAAGCATCTGGAAGGTTCTCAACCCTTGCCTACAAGTACACCTGAGGGCTCTCCTCGGCAAAGTGAAGTCATAGTCGTTACCACGCCACAAGTGGAATGAACTGACTCTCTAGAACATTTTCGAATTACAAATACTCGAGAGGAATTTCGACTTTACCGTGATTCTGAGCGACCGTTTATGAGACTGAATTATTCCGGAGACTTAGTTGTTATGTCTTCTGGATCACCAGTTGGACCCTTTCCAGGCATAGAAGGCCAAGATCTTTTTTGGTATACATGTGTTTTTCGACGAGACCTTTTTGGTCCAGGTTCACCTGTGATTTCCAAAATCAACCCACCTGTGATTTCTGAAATCTCTAGTCCAGAGACAGTACAGTCTACTACCGCCTATCACTTTACCATCCTTGTCGAAATGGCCCATTTCACAGATACTACGAGTGTTCCAACTGGGTTTACTGCGGTTAGTCTTGCTCCTATCAACACACCGTGAACGCCCAACGTCACTCCGACACTACCACCCGGATATCGTGCGTTGAATGCTTCCATTCCCACTCCTACGCAAACCCCATCTGGCTCTCCTGGTGGTCCTTCTTCTTTTGGGCACTCTCTTCCCGGTTTTATTCCAACACTCCCTCAATTTCCTTTTGGAGGACCTTCTTCATTTTCTACTGGCAGTCTTTATCCTAGTGGCACTATTCCGTCATTCACACCAAATTACCAGATTCTCGTCGGTGGACAATTTCACCAAGGTGGTATGACTCAACCCCCTTTCAGCGGGCAAATTCCTATTGGAACACAAATACCAATTGGAACAAAACCCCCAATTGGAACATCACCTTCGATAGGAGGACCAACCCCACCTTATGGGAAAAACATACCTCCGTTCTTGGCCCAGTATTGGAATCAGTTGATACAACATCCTCCTGAATCGACTGGGTGGCAGCAGTTTCCAGCTGCATCCATAATACCCCCTAGTATGGGCCAACCATATCCAGGTTCGTTCAATCCCATTTGGGGGGAGAATGCTCAACCTCAAGTCCCTGTTCCAGGGTATAATCCTATGAGCTACTATCCTCTCCAACCACCACCGAATCTGCCTGGGTATTCACATTATATGTAGACTGCTTATGGTCCTACTGGTTTGCCGACAGGGATTCCTCCCCAAAGCCACTAGTACCCACAGGTGAATCGACAGTTACCCTTCATAGCCACTTTGGATCTTCCGGACTTGTCAAGGATTTTAAATGATCTGATTCGTCACTCTCCTCAATGGCCTGCTATCCCAGCCAAGTTACCATCGGACATTCCTAAATTCGATGGCAAAGCGGGAGGGGACCCAAACAATGACATTATGACTTTTCACCTATGGTGTTCATCCAACTCATTGATGGATGCCTCTATTCATTTACGTCTTTTTCAACGAACCCTCACAGGTTCTGCTGTGAAGTGGTATATAGAATTGCCATGAGGTTTCTTCTCTGACTTCAACACCCTAGCCATGGATTTACTTATGCACTACCAGTTATCGATTAATTATGACACGGGGACCGAGATTTTGAATTCTTTCAAACAGAACAAGGCCACTTATATATCCGATCACATTCATGAGTGGAGACGGCGACGACGTCCTATTAAACTCGAACTCCCCGATCAGTTGCTGGCAGAATGGTTCACCAAATTGTTTGTGAATGACATTGGTCATGACATTGCCATGGGTGGAGTAGTCACAGAAGAACATGCCATAAGTCGTGCTCAATATCTTGACCTCATTTACTCACAAATGAGAACCCTTTACGATTTACTACCTGACTTACCACATCCTTCCACTTCCACCACTTCAACTACTCCAGTTGCTTCGCATGCAACTGACGGTGTGATTGGTACTTTCCAGGCCCAACCACATTCTGCCTCAAGTACAAACCCCAAACCTGCTTCTTCTAATGTTCAAAATGCTCCGTCTCCTGCCCCTGCCACCAGCAAGACTTTTGAGGTAAATGCATTCCAATCTACCCCAGTCGGTAAAAACAAATCTAAAAAGGGAAGGGGTAAGAATAAGGAGGGAAAAAATACTTCTCAAGCAAAGCAAACCAAAACTACCCCTGTTGACGATCAGGATAAGTGCAAACCTCGATACCCTTTTCTTATCTGTGGTGATGATCACTACACGAAGGATTGTCCACGACGCACTGAGGTCACTAAGTTCCTTCAAGGAGCTCCAAAATCACCTGCACTGACTGTTTTGTCCCAACCCTTCCCGTCTCAACAACAGGCTCAGTTGGTCATTCATGACCAACCCTCATCTTCTACTACATCTTATGTTTTGATGTGTACTGGTGATTCAAAATAGAGAGACGTTGCACTCACTACTCGAGCCAAAGATTATTCTCCCTCTAAAGAGAAGGTTGATGATCTACCTCCTTCCTTGGTACAACCCTCTCCCGCGACTCCACCTACCAATGGTCCTCTTCATCTTGAACGACCGAGCCTCGACACAGTTTTTCGACCCCCCCCAAAAGGTGTCGTTCGGAAATTGGCTTTCAATCCTCATGCTCGTGCAGCCTAGAAATACAACATCGTTGAAGATTTGGCCCAAACACCTTCTGTGATGTCAGCCCTCGAAGTCCTTCAGAGTTGTCCCACACAACGAAAGGCACTGTTGAAAGCTATCGGTGGAATCGACCCGATGGATACAAATTTAATAATATTTGACTTGGAAGATCACATTCCAAGGTTACCCCCTCAACTCATGTTCTAGATCCAAGTGGTTGTCTCTGAAAAAAACATTTTTCGAACCGTTATCGATGAGGGTGCCTCGACATGTGTTATGTCTCTTGCTTGCTGGAAAGCCATTGGCTCTCCTTCTTTGAATGAATCCCATAACACTCTTAAAGCCTTCAACGACTCCGGTTTTAAGCCCTACGGTGTCCTTCCTTTGTTGCCCATCACGTTAGAAGGAAAAACGGTCCAAGTCGAAGTGGAAGTCTTTGACGCTCTCCTTGATTACAATATTCTGCTTGGCTGCAACTGGATCAATTCCATGCGCGTAGTTGTTTCGACCCTTTTCCATGTAGTATGTTTCCCTCATCAAGGAAAGGTTGTCACCGTTGACCAACTAGCCTTCTTTAATTCCAATACCCGTACTGGCAACGTACCGTTCATCGCTAAAACCCCACCGGGTTATGAGAATGTCAGTGTAGGCCTTATCAAAGACTCTTCATTAATGGGTACTTTCCCCATTCCACCGCCCGATGTTCCATGCTCGTCTGTTGCTTCAATAAACATGATCTCCACCTCGATTCATGAACTTCCTGCATCTCACGACCCTTGGATAGTCCCTGACCCTGGAGATTATCTTCGTTACAACAATGAAATGCCGTTAAGTCTGGTTGAATCCACCTATCAGGCCATTCAATCGGCAACACCTTCTACACCCTCTCTTGGTGAGTTGTCTCTCGATCCTTTTCGTGTCATTTTCCCCACTGACGAGATGATCATGTCTGTCATGGAGGACACCCCTTGGGATGATGGGCATCATCGTTCCATCCTCTTTCTGGAGCAACATACCATTGAGAACTACCAACGGATCTCGACTCTATCGATCGTTGTCGTCATCTCCACTGTTCCCGAGTCTGCACACGATGTGTTTTTCGAAGGGAACTTAAGCAATATATCACCCACTATTCCCCTTGACATATCTGTCAAACCTGGGATTGTCGAAAATGTCCATATTGGAGCTTCATGTTCTTCTGACAAAATCATCACCTACACATCCCTATTCAAAGAGTTTCATGAAATTTTCGCCTGGAGCTACGAAGAAATGCCGGGTATTGACCCTGAGATTGTGATACATGAGATAAAGACATACCCCGACGCTAAACCCGTCCGACAACGCCTTCGTCCAGTTCACCCACGTAAAGCGACTACTATCAAGCTCGAAGTCAAGAAACTTCTGAAAACCGGCTTTATTTATCCGGTGGCTCTCACAGACTGGGTTTCCAATCTTGTCCCGATTAACAAGAAACAAGGCACCATTCGTGTATGCGTTGATTATAGGGATATCAACAAAGCTTGTCCCAAAGACAACTTTCCTACCCCCTTCGTCGATCAAATTGTTGACGATTGTGCTGGAAGTGAAATATTCTCTCTCATGGATGGTTTCTCTGGGTATAATCAAATCAACATTGTTCCCGAGGATCAACATAAGACTGCTTTTATTTGTCCTTGGGGTACTTTTACCTATCGGAAACTTCCTTTCAGTCTCAAGAATGCTGGCGCAACTTTTCAACGTGCTATGTCTTATGCTTTCCATGATATCAAGCACATCATTCAACCATATTTGGATGATTTACCCGCTCACTCAATGCACCAAGTCGATCACCCAACTCACATCCGAGCCATTTTCGTTCGCTGTTGGTTCTACCGTGTACATTAAATCCTCATAAGTGCATTTTCTGCGTGGAATCTGGCCGCCTTCTAGGTTTTATCATTTCGCGTCAAGGGATCTGGGTGGATCCTTTAAAGGTTGAGGTGATCCTTAATCTCCCTCCTCCTTCTACTCTTCGCCAGTTACAAAGTTTGCAGGGAAAAGAAAACTTTCTTCATCGTTTTATCCCAAATTATGTCGAGAGAACTCATGGATTTACACGGCTATTAAAAAAGGGTTCAGAGTTCGTCTGGGATACCATTGCCAACAATGATTTTGAAGCTTTGAAATTGTCCCTAACGCGTGATCTGCTTCTCTTCCCCCCCGATTACAGTCGCAATTATTTTCTCTACCTTGCTGCATCGGATTACACCATTGGTATGGTCCTTGTACAAGAGGACGATGCTAACGACGAACATATTATCTACTACTTGAGTCGAAGTCTAATGCCTACTGAAATCAAGTATTTACATGTCGAAAAACTGGCCTTGGATGCCATCCAAGCCATCTAACGCTTCTGGCACTATATCCTCTTGTGCAAGACTACAGTGATTTCTCACTGCAACCCTATGCAACACATTCTTACCCATCAATTTCTAGGGGGAAAATACTCCAAATGGATTGTGATTCTCCAGGAGTTTGACTTGGAATTCGAACGCGCCAAGTCTAAGAAGTCCTTAGTGTTTGCTGAGTTGATATGCAATTTTCCCCATTCTGAAATGGAAACTGTAGCAGCTGATTCATTACCCGATGAATCTCTTTTCCTTATTAGCATTGACGATCTTTGGTATGGTGATATCATTATATATCTCCAAACCCAGACTTTCCGACCAACTTTTTTTAGTACTGATCGATGTCGCATACACTATCAAGCCCGTCAATACATTATCCTCGGGGATACTCTTTATCGTCGAGGGATTGACTCTGTTTTTCACCGTTGTCTAATGTTTGACGAAGCCGAGAAAGATCTGAATGACTTCCATTCTGGAGCATGTGGTGGTCATATGTCTGGGTATGCTACTGCCCAGAAGATCTTATGAGCAGGGTATTTTTGGCCTTCTTTATTTAACGACTGCATAATCGCCGTTCAAAAATGCCATGCTTGCCAGAACTATAATCAGAAGATACGGTCACATCCTGCTCCTCTTCACCCTATGGTCTCCATTGGTCCCTTTGCGAAATGGGGCATCGATTTCATGACATGTCACCCTCACTCGGTCGGGGGGCATGGTTACATCATTGTAGCCGTCGATTACTTTACGAAATGGGCCGAGGCGATGCCGACATTTGACAACACTGGAAAGACCACAACATTATTCATTTTTAATCACATCATAACTCGTTTTGGTGTTCCCCAAGCTATCGTCACTGATCACGGTAGCCACTTCAGAAACTTCATGATGTCTGAACTTACTGAAAATTTGGGTCTTCGCCATGATAACTTAACGCCCTATTACCCACAAGCCAACGGCCAGGTCGAAGCAATTAACAAAGTTCTCATAACTATGCTCTGACGAATGATAGGGATTCACAAAACAAGTTGGAAAACAATGTTGTTTTCGGCATTGTGGGCTTACCGGACATCCTTCAAATCTGCTACTGGGTTTACACCTTTCCGGTTAGTCTATGGTTTGGAAGCTATTCTCCCGATTGAATGCGAGATACCCTCTTTAAAACTAGTTTTTGAACTCCTACCAAACACTTCTACTGAGGAAGAACGTCTATTGTATCTTATGCAATTAGACGAAACTCGACGCGATGCTACCCTAGTCATAGAAGCTCAGAAGAAACGTGTTAAGGCCCAATACGACAAACATGTCAAACCTCGCATTTTCTCCGAAGGAGATCTCGTTCTCCTCTATGATCAAGATCGAGATATGCTAGGAGCTGGAAAATTCGAAGCCATGTGGCGAGGTCCTTATATCCTTCGACGAGTTTTAGAAAAAGGAGTTTATGAGTTAGTAGATTACGATGGTATCCCTTTGAGTGAACCCAGTAATGGGTTTCACTTGAAGAAGTACTATGCATAAAATCATCTGTGCGCGAGTACTTGTATTTTTATTGTATCATACTTCTTGTGTGTTACTATAGCGTGCTTTTGTCATTATCTGGTCTCTGCCCTTATGTGACGTTGTGTTTGATTTCCAGATGTCGGAGTCTTCGCTACCCTTTATTGGCTTCGCTGATGGTGCTAGTCGTAGTACTCAGAACCTTGCTTCCATTGCATGGGCAATTTACGCCCCTACAAACGAACTTGTCTCCTTACGAGGTGTGTGTCTTGGTCGTGCGACCAACAACATTGCAGAGTATAGCACCATTATTGAATTATTGGTTGATGCTATCTCGCTCAGAATCCATCATTTGGTTGTGCAACTCGATTCGCAGCTTGTAGTACTACAGTTAAGTAATGTCTATACTATTCGAAGTCCTACTTTGTTACGGGTGTATTTGTGAATTTTCCGCTTGGAACGTTATTTTGATTACATTGAATATCAACATATTCCTAGATGTCTAAATACATTAACTGATGCATTGGCTAACTATGTATTAAACAGACATTTGGATCATTTATAAATCAATCACATCAATTTTCATAACACATGATAAACTGGTAGAAGCCGTCTCTATATATAACGATCAAAAGAGTTTTTTACAAAAAGTTTTGTCCGAAGACCAAAATGTCAAAATCTGAAGCTCATAGCTTCTACAAAAGTGACGTCATGGATGACGTTCACGGTAACACACGACTGCCCAGGCAACTCTACGGAGCAGTCGACTCATGGAATTTGACACTCCTACTATATGACGCTGATCACGTTGTGGAACCTCTCGAAGAGGCATGTCTGGAATATCTGCTGTCAAACCCTCTAGGTTTTGTTCCACTACTTGATAATCCCTGGCTTCCCATTGTGGCACTGGCACTACCTCTCCTCGCCGCTAAATGGGAGAAGTACCAGGAGGTCGGTAAGGTCCCACATCTGTGTCATCAACAATGATTTCGTATTTAGTCTTTGGATGAACATATAAAAAACATTTGAATATGATAAAATTAAAAAAAAAAATTAAAAAGGAAAAAAATGTGTACTTCTTACCAAGTTCCCCACACTGAGCATCCTCTGGCAGTACTAAGTCCAGATCTCCTCGAAAATCCAACCCGGCATAAGCATAATCATCAACCATCAACATCTGTGGTTGCAGCGAGTCGAAGAAGGTATCATCATACTTGATAATTGGTCCAACTACGTGTCGGGCCATGAGCTGACACCATCTCAACATTCTTGGATCCCTGGGAGCCGGTAAATTCCACTCCACCTGCAGCCTCAGTAATGGAACTCTCTCGAGAAAGAAGGACACTAACAAAGACCCGTACCCGAATTGCTTCAGGTCGCCTTGTCTGCATTTGGTCAACTGCCTTTTCATGCTACGAAGCACTGCATTTGCCCAGTTAAAAACCTGAGGTTCAGTACACTCTATAACATACTGGAAGTAACTCTGTAGCGCCATGTGAGGAGTGGAGATCCCAACCATCCGAGCTATGGTGAACAAGATAGTACGGAGGGTCAAATATCGTACTCCCCAAATAGCTACTTTCCCTTTCTTCCTCTCTACCTTAAGAACATAGTGTAAGCGACAATACTCACTCATGGGAAGCCCACCACCTCTGCTACCAGTCAGGCTCGCATGGTACCCCCACCGTGACAGTCCAGTCAAGAAGTAAATTTCCTCAATATCTAAGGACAGTGTGTGGACCCCTACATGAAATACCTGCTGATCAGGATCCCACATATGCACACGGTACTCTAATAACCTAACTTGGGTCCTCATGCCCGGGATACGAAAGTACTTCAGAAGGCCACAGTTTCTCAAATCAACAATAGTGGGTGGATGATTTCCGGCAATAGCATTGTCTTCTTAATGCTCCCTTTCGTTCCATTCAAGAACCATTTTGATGGCAAATTACCTGCATAAGAAGCACAAAAAGAGGATTAGCAACTCTATTCATGAATTGGTTCTCTTTCATTGAGTAAATTTTTAAATTTTTTTTGTGCTCTTCGATTCTCGCAGGTGCCCTTTAGGCACAGTGCGAGAACCTCGCAGGTTGCTGTGGGATCACCTGCGAGAATGACCCATTCTCGCAGGTCCCATGTAGCCCACCTGTGAGAATGGCTGAGCGCAAGTAGGGCTCATAAAACAAACTAAAAAATGAGTTTTTAACCAATGAAAATGCAAAATAAAACCATGAAAGAGTAGAGGACAAAGAGCCTACCTCACTGTCGCTGACGACTCGACGAATGGATGCTTGTAACTCCTACAATCCGATGCCGAACTTCAAGGGTAAAAGAGGGGTTTTTGGGCTCAAATAGTGGAAAAGTGAAAATGATATGGTAAAAAGAGTTTTACTCCTTTATATTTACTTTTACCATGTTATTTTGTTTTTTATAATTATTTATTTATTAAACCCTGATCCCTAATGCCCTTTTGAGTGTAACTTTTGCAGGCGTAATGACTTCGATGTTCATTTACACGGATGCATATGTATTTTTTCTTTGTCATCGCATTTTTTGATTGTTTTTTTATGGTTTTTGTATAAAACCTCAAGCTTGGTCTTTGTCCGTTCTCACGCTCGAAAAAAAATGAGAACGCGATCGAGCATACTTTTATCACTTTTTCGGGCTCAACAAGGTTATACGAAAAAGAAACCCCCCTGGAGTCCTCTTTAAGCTCTTTTCAGACTCCCTAAACATCAAAATATAGCCGAGCGAACTTGCTATTTTCACGCTCGATAAAGTATATGAAGAAAGCGTCTGGTGGGTGATAATTTATCTCTTTTTCGGTCTCATCAGACTACTTTACGAAAAAGGAACTGAGAGAGTTCTCTTTTAAGTGTTTTTTCCAGACTCTATAATCATGAAAAACCTTCGAGTTTTCTATCTTTGGACTCGTTAAAAAAACATCGACATACCTGTAATGGGACCGAACCACTCCTTCTTAGGGTTCGTTAAACATACTCCGAAGGACTTATTCGAAGGATAAGCTTATATCAACAAGCATATGTTATCCTCCTCAAGCTTGCATAAAAATAAAGAGGTACTCGCTAGAAATGGTGGGGGAAAATTTGGGAAAGGGATATGTTATCATCTTCATATTGATTGGAAGTAAGTGTCGCTCTTGAACATGACACCCCCTATTCATTATATTTGAAGCCGGTTTGGGAAATCCATTTGTCTCTCATTCGATTTGCTACAAGGTCATTCCCTGTGTCGTCTTTGAGTCAATGCTGCCAAATAATTGGTCGTGTCGTTCATATGTTCAAGAGAAGTCCATATGAAACCTATATTAAGTCGGCCATCTGCAGTTGTCCATGATCTCTGTGTCGACCTTCCCTGTGTCTAGTCCAACTTACATCATACTCTTTTTCACCTTCATAATATGTTACTCATTTCGTGTCATTGATGGGGGATACATCAAGGCCCTCCTGTGACGAGTTTTGTTCCGTCGACTTCAGCTCATTATCTGGAATCAAGACTTAGAAATTATTTGGTACCTTGGAGCTTGCATGCCTCAATGGCAGGTTTCCTCACTTTCGATAGTGGGTTTACATCATTGACCCCTGATTGAAAGATTCCATCGGATGTTCGACTTCAACTCATTCATTCACACTTGATGGATTGTACTAGAGTACCTTGGGAGTCATTGACATCAATGGTGATTTCCCTCGCACTTGTTAACGGTTTCATCAATGACTGGTAATCAAGTGGTTTCTTCCATGTTTGACTTCAACACATGTAATCACCTGGTTAGATTCGTACTTTGGGAGACGTGATTGAAGACCCTGGATATCATCTCTTTTTCCAGGTTGTGATGGAGTATGTATACTTTGCGACACATAGATCCACTTTGTATGTCTCGTGGCTATGTCATCTTAATTTGAATTTTCTCGCATAGATCCACTATGTATTCCTGGTGGCTATGCTATATTTTGACAGCATGGATCCACAGTGTATGATTGGTGGCCATGACCTATGTCTACAATGTCATCCTTCTGTGATCAGAGTATGGGAATGCCTACCTCAGAATTGGTATATATGATATTCTACAGATGCTTGGTTGTTCGCAGGTTTCCGATTAGGTGTGCTCCTAGTTTCCGACACACAGATGCAGGTTACAAAGTCTTTCGGCTGTCACTGGTTTCGGCCTCATACTTTGGGGGGCATTCTGTTACCCATGATTTTGGTCATCATGATGATGTATTGATGATGGTGTACTTAGGCTTCTCATAAGAACTTTCTCCTGAGAAAATTGACAATCATCTCTTCCCAGAAAACTCATTTTTGAAGAGAGTTCGCAGTTGTTAGTATCCCAGGGTGCGAGAATGACCCATTCTTGCAGGCTTCCTTAAGCTGGGGTGCGAACTTCTCGCACTGTGTAACATAGCTAGGGTGTGAAACTTCTCTAAAACATGGAAAAAGATGATTTCTCGATGGTTCTAGAAGGGAATATTCTAGAAGAATGGGTTGGCATTCGAATGGTTATCCTTGTACTGGATTCCCTGATATTGTGGGATCATTCTTATCTAAGTAACCATCTCATTCTCTCCTATATATTGATGGAATTCTCATGGAAAAGGTTAAGCAAGATTCATTGAAGAATTGGTGAAAGAATTGTGTGAAGGACTTAGATTGAACAGGAGCTTGGAGACTCTAGCAAGCCTATCAAGGGGATTTGATCTTCTTCATACAAGGATTGAGAAAGTGTGTGTGTTGGAGCCAAGAGCCATCGAAAGGAAGCTTGCGACATCAAGGCGATCAGGTTGTAATCTTTACTTTCAATTAATATGATACAGTGGCATGTCCCTTTCCCATAAATCTATTCTAACTTTATTGTGTAATTCCTTGATCATACACATAAGTTGACAATTGAATATATTTTGCTATCTTCACTTTGGTTGGTTTGTGTTGTCTTGGTCTTGACCTCACGAGAGCACCGGAGTGAAGCGGGAGAAACAGACACCCTAGGAAGCGATATAAAGGTATGTTACTTGTTCCTTCCTACTAGCTAATTCAATGGTCAAAACTTAGGGAAATAGTCATGTCCTGTCCTGTTTTGTTCTAGATCCAGGTGGATCTAGGGAAATCTGTTAGTGTCCGCACCTACTGATTAGTCCGATAACACTCGGGAAATGGCATTGGTGTTGTCCTAATGCAAGAAGGCAACCCCTTGGCTTTTGAAAGTTGACCACTTAAGGGAAAGGACTTACACAAACCCATTTATGATAAGGAAATGATGACAATACTACATGCATTGAAGAAATGGCGCCCTTACCTAATAGGTAGGCACTTCAAGGTCAAAACAAATCATGATAGTCTTAAATACTTCTTTGAACAAAGACTATCTTCAGAAGAACAACAAAAATGGGTGACCAAGATATTGGGTTATAATTTTGAAATCATCTATAACAAAGGGAAGCAAAATGTTGTGGGAGATGCACTCTCAAGAAAGGATGAATATGTTGAGGCCCTTCTCCGTGCTATCTCGATCATCCAACCCGATTGGATAATAGAAGCGAGGGATGGATGGAAGAATGAAAAAAGTGCGTGGACTCTCATTCAAAGGTTGCAATGTGATTCCAGTGCATCAGATACATTTACATGGAAAAAGTGATTCACTATGGTAAAAAGATTGCTTATATTTATGTAAGAACTCCCAACTCAAACAAAAGGTACTATTGGAATTGCACACCTCTCTAGTAGGAGGGCACTCGATATTTTTGAAAATCTACCATAGGGTCAAGAAGGATTTTTTTTGGGATGGCCTTAAAACTGATGTTAAAAGGTTTATAGAAGAATGTTTGGTTTTGTTATCATTGAAATCTCATCCGCACATGGTTACAGAAATCCAACATCTCCAAACAACTATTAGTTCAACCATGGACGAAAATTATAAAGAATGCGTTCCCAAAAGGTCTAAAACTATACAACTAGTTATAAAATCAAGATGTGCTATGACTATACAGGGAGTGCACACACATGCACCATCAAGAAACACATGAAAAATATACATGCACACGATGCACGACTGTGGATGCTAAAAGCCATGCACACCTTATAACAACACATTTATGATGTTGGTTGACCTCCCACCCAATTCTAGTTCATCTTCCAAGTTGATTTGACATCCAAATCTCGGCTGAATCCAGCTAGGTGGCTGGTCAAAGACCTAAGGATACCCTAAATGGCCCCTTGTTCACACTAAAAGCTGGTTGAATAATGTCTCAAAGTTATGCTATAAAAAGAGGCCATGGGTGCACTAATTTTTCAAGGAATTCATTTGTAAGGTTATGCTACTGCTATTCTATTGGGGAATCCTCTTTTCTCATCAAGAGTATACTAGCACCATTCCATTTGATATATTCACATCACCTTTTGAGTGAATTAGCTTGGGATTCTTTCACCATTTCTTTCAAGTTCTCAAGTTGTAAGAAGAGCTCAATCTTGGGGGTTGAAGAGCCCTCCCTTGGGGGAAGATGGAACCCAAAGTCTCCCTTTCTCTTTGGTGTTTTCTTTCCACTAATACACTCCTTTCCATTAGTCTTGTTTATTTCTTGTTCTAATGATCTTATGCACTCTAGTTTAATTCCTTTTATTGCTATTAGTTTAGTTTTTTTTTGTTTATCTTGCATGCTTTATATTTCTAACCCTTTCCTTTACTGCTGTCTTTCCTAGCTAACCCAACTGGGCTTGTAAGAATCTCTAATTTTCTCACTCAAGTGACAAAAGAGACGCAACAGATTGGCAACTCCACTGGGGAAAGGTATCAATTTCCTCCCCCATTTGGGTTATTTTAGGTCTTCTTTCCTTTTATTTAACTTGGAGGTACCATAACCAGCCCAAGTTGACCTGCAAAAAGTCAAATTTGAAGCTGAGTTGAGAGATTTTCGTTCATAATTTTCTTCACAGCCGTGTGTTAGACATGCACTGATTTTTTAACCCATAGGTGCGTCTTCAGCGCATGTGCGCCGAATCCACTGTTCTGCACAACGCTCTCTGTGCACTGACACCCATAAGTCTCTTTCAGTTCATGCATTGGCGCTTAGAGCGCCTCTGTCTATTCTGAGATCCGCACACCTATGCAAAAACATATACACATTATAATCCTTTTTGTGATTTGTGGAAGGCCCCTAGCCTCCTTAAAATTGATTTCATGCACATTGTAATTTGCACCACACTTAGTTCCCTCTTCATATAAATGGATTAGTGTAAACATAGGCACTTAGGGGGTTAAAATCATAATTTTTTCCTCTTTTTGTTTTCATGTTGCCACATGGATGGCTTGCTTTGATTAAAGTTTAAGTGGGAATCATTTTACATCACATATAAAACTTGCATTGGGACCATAAATTGGACATCAATCGTTGAGTATGCTCTTCTCTCGCGCTCCAAAGTGATCTTGAGAATCAGAAAGAGGTTGATGGATAATTTCATCTCCCTTAAAAATACAAAATATTTAGGAGAGGACAACAACCCCCTCGGAACTCCTCTTGGTTTATTTTTCAAAAACATCTTAAGATTGTAAGGGCCCATACATGCCCACATGCTACAAAGATAGGATAGTGTTGAAATTTGCTTTCTTAGATTAACTCACTTGGGAAGTTTAAAGGTTTTGTAACGGGCCCATACATGCCCACATCTGAACAAAATAGGATAGTTTCAAAGCTTTCTTAGATTAAATCACAATAGGGAGTTAAAGGATTGGTAAGGACCCACATGTCCACATGTTAGTTTCCTAGGGATTTAAAATTCTGCAAGGTTGTACCAATGACACATAGTAACTTAGGTAATCAACACTTGTAAGGACCAAGCAATGTCCACATGCAACAAGGTGACACCTAAATTATTAAAAACTTGGCACACTTTCACTTGTTCACACACAAGATCATCAATCACTCACATAGTTTTATCTAGAAGTTGTGGAGGTTAAAGTAAGTTTCCTCCAAGGGGATTCCGAAACACCCCGCCCTTTTCTTGACAAAACTATCCACTCCCATTTAATTTCAACGAGGTTTGTTCACACCCCCAATATCTCACACAAACACATCTAAAAGTTTCTAAAAACTCTCTAAGGTTTCCTCCACAAGAGGTGCCAAAAGAATTTTTTAGTCTAGGTAGGATCTCGGGGATAGGCATCCAAATAACTCCCCGTTATCTAGGTTCTCACATAGTCAAAACAGTAGAGGTTGACAAATAGGGAACTTTCAAATCCTCCAAGTCAAGTGTTCCTACACCATAAGGCAGGGAGATACCCGTGAAGGGTTGAAGGTTGAGGTCCAGTTGTTCTGTGCATCCCCCCATGAGGCACCCACCTCTTGGATGAGATCCAACCCATGACCCATTTCTGAGGCCGAAAATCTAAATGTCGCACTTTGACTGAGGTACCTAGTGACCAAATTTTAGGACATCTACCCAGGTGGAAATTGTGGGCTGCAATTGCACCTTGATCGTATTTTGTGTGGCTATTGGGAAATATCACCAGTTCTTTGGGGATATGCACCCTCTACCCCTCATTATAATTGATTACTTCATCCTTCACTAGTTCCTCTTCTGGTGTCTTTAGACCCCATTGTTGAGTGCTATTGGAAGGTCCAATGTTATTTGAGAGGAACGACGTTACGTCTTTTAGGACATGAACATTTGTTTTCTTTGTTCTCCCACACTGACAAAAACCACATATCCACATGTATGTTTATCAATTGATTTATGTATGATGCCCTTGTGATTACATCTAATTGTGAATTACATTGTAAAAGTTCAAAACTTACAGCAAAGGCTCTTGTTCATTTACTTCGCTCTCATCACCATTTGCACACAATCCACTTAGCTAGTCAGACATCATAGGGGACCCACATAATCTCCGTCGTTCTAGATGCTTGCTAAATCTCCCTCCTCTTCTAGGGGGAGTTACTAGCCTTGCCCACTCATCATCTTTACCTTCTCACACCCCTGTGAGTGAAACTATCTTGGAATCAACTTTGCTTGGTTCCACTTTACTTGGGCCCACTTCCCAAGGTCGACCATCCACTTACTCTCTTTTACACGGAAGCGGGAGGCAAACTTCTTCTCAAGGGGGAAGTACAAACCCACCTAGTCCCCCTCAAGGGTCAGGTTCACAAAACACTCACACCATGGCTGAAACTAACCCTCCACCACCACTCTAGATGCCATATTTGGCTTCTATCAACATACCATATCTAAGAAAACTCACAAATGATCCTATATTACATGACCCCACATGGCCTGTAATGCCTACCAAACTACCTTCAAACATCCCCAAGTTTGAAGGAAAGGCAAGAGACGACCCTACCAACCATGTCATGACTTTCCACTTATGGTGCTCTTCCAACAACATTATGGATGATTCCATCCGACTATGATTATTTCAACGCACACTCACTGGCCCATCAACCAAGTGGTATGTAGATGAAAAATCAGGGTCCCATGCGACTTTCAAGTCTTTGGCCAAAGCATTTTTGACCTTCTTTCAATTACCAATCCATCATGACAATGGTATTGAACTACTCTCTGATTTTAAACAAACCTCAGCCACACACATTGCTGATCACATTCATGAGTGGTGTCGACGACGTAGTTTGTGCCCAATTAGGGCTTTGATTTAACAATTTAATGTAAATTATGCTCATTTAGGGCTTTGATTTAACAATTTAATGTAAAAACAATATAATTTTGGTTTGTAGCCTTGTCGGCTATTTTTAATGACCTAATTTTAATTAGAGGTCATGATACAATATATATTGAGGAGTTTTTCCCTCATTTTGACATAACACAAAACTCACTCTCTTGTGAGGTCTGATTTTTGCACCCTAGTTTGGGTATTTGGTCTTTTATGTGAGGCACACTTGTTGGAGGAAGGATTTTCTTGGCATATTTGGCATTTCTCTTGAAGGAAGGTTTGCATTGCTATTTATTCATGATATGTAAGTGTTTTTTTTTTTGCAAAACATCTTAATTGAATGGTTGTAGGCTTATATTCTTGCATTTATCATAAATTTGTTGATTTAAAACCCTAGGTGACAAGCACACAAGTAGGTCCGTGTTTCATATCCCCTAAAAGAGAAATATTCAGCCATTGAAGAAGGAAGGAAGAGCCTAGCCTTTGCTACACTCTTTTCACTTCTTCCCCTTGTTCTAGCTGTGCTTTTAAAAGAGAAGGAGGAGATGTCCTAGGCCTAGGTTATCTACACCTAGGGCTGTCCATCTTCTAGGGTTTGGTGATAGGGCCTTGCAATTGCAACACTCTCCCTCACCTTATTCTCTTATCTTGACTCATCTTTTATGCTAGCCATTTTTCCAAGTTTGACCTAAGGAAGGAGAAAAGAGCATGATGCCTTGCTTAAGCAACACTGGAGTGAGCCTCTTTCCCCTAGGGTTTTGATTCTATGGCCCTTCCATTACAACACCTTAGAACCCTTCCCTCTTGTCCTTATCATTTTATCCCTTCAACTTTGCATCCTCTCTTTATTTGACTCCATCTACCCCTAGGCACTAATCTTAGATCCACAACGTTGAAGTGATAGTGCTCAAAACAACTTCTTAAAACTCTTAAAATTGAAACCCTAACTAACTAGCTAACCCTAACTAGGCTGACGTCATGCTTGGTTATTCCATCTTGATGCAACACCTTTTGATGATAAGAAATTAGATGATGGTTAAAAGCATTTATTGAGTAAAGGAGTGATTAAATACATTGTTGGCTACATCATCTCAATAGTTATTGATGAATTCATATTTTTCCACTGCTATATTGATAAACGTTGATCTCATTGATATCTGTTGTTTTAATTGCTTACACATTGATGTCAGATAGTTATATGAAGTACTAAACCACTGAATTATAGCCTGCATATATTCTTTTGCTATTGTCTTGTTTCGAGCAGGTGTTCTCGTTTGGGGCTACACTTCATTTATTGGTTGATTAGCTGGACTATCTGACCTTTGTGGTAACCTGTGAGGAGGAAATTTTGCTTTGACCTTTATACATTGGCCTCTTCAAAACCCCAGGTTACTGGGGACGTCTCCCCTGGGCTAACCTACCTGAATAGAAATAACCTCCCCACTAAGGTGACATTGGGTGGGGAAGGTTCCTGTTACGCCAGTTTGGCCTCTACCTTCTAGCCATTTGACCTAGCTACAAACTGTGCGATAACATCATGGCGCCATTTCCGGGGACACTGAGTCAATTCTCCTCAAAACGACAAATCTTTTCGGTAAGCCTTGCCTCAAAGACCTTTTCTCACAAGCTTACCTGGCGACTCCAATAGGGTGTTTTCCCTCATCTTTGATAGTTTCAAGAAAACTATCCGACGACTCCACTAATGATGAAGCCAACTATGACTTCACAATGGGATCTGGGGAACTACAAGCCTTTGAACATGAGTAAAATCCTGGGATATCCCAGAAAAATGCCTCCCTTTTATAAGGATTGGCTCCCTTGATTTGCTGACATCGATGGAGAAAGTCCCGATTATCACATGAGAAAAATTTGGGAGTTCTTTCAATACTTCTCTGTCAGTGATGAGGCTGAAGACTTGGTGATGAAATTCTTCTCTGCCTCTCTGCATGGAGGGGCTAGAAGATGGTATGATAATCTTCCAGCTGCCAGCATCACATCTATGGACCATTTTGAAGAAACCTTCCTTGCAAAGTGAGCTATGAAAATGGAAGATATACAATCATTACTGAAAGGACTTGAAGGTATAAAACAAAAAGAGCCTGAGATTGTCAGAGTTTTTGGGGCTAGGTTCCAGAAGTTGCTTTACCAGATTCCTCAAAGCCATTGTCCTAAAGACAAGTACCTCGTTTATCTTTATACTAATGGACTTCAAGGGCATTTGAGTTTCCTCCTAAATAAGAAGAATTCGAAAACACTTGCAGAAGCTCACAACATGGCCATTCGAATAAAAAAGCATCTCTCATTGTCCATAACCAAGTGCCATACCATGGACACTCTCAGCTTGATAAAACTAGTTTCCCTTGAAACCTTTGTTGAAGATCCACAAGAGAGAAGGGAACAAGTTTTTGACCAGTAGGATGTGGATAAGGAACGAGAACCTAAACAAGATGATGAAGTGCCAACCCCTACTCCTCACTCTGATGAAGTCATGCAGGAACCTGTTTCTCCTGCACAACAGAGAAAAGATGAGGTCAGTTGTTTTCCACTTCAAGTTTCCAATGACACCTTAGTCCTTGATTCAGAAAATGAAGGAGAAATGAAAGATTTGAATGAAATGGATGTTCCTTGCTGTACAATCAAAGACGAAGAAGCAATCCATGAGGATGAAACAATAACATATGCTGAAAATGCCAAAGTCCTCGAAGTCCCTTCACAAGAAGAAATAGTAAGTTGCCCTCCTCCCCTAGATTTTGATGATGCTTTACCTTATGATGAAGGAAATGAGGAGGAGAAGAATGAATTATCAAATGATTCAAACCCTGCATGTTATGACACGGATAATGACATTATTGATAACATTGACGAGTTCATACATGTTGGGAGTTGTAGGTGGGATATAGTTGGTTATGACCTTGAGTTCATACATGTTGGGAGACATAGGTGGGATATAGTTGGTTATGACCTAGATCCCATCTATGACATTGATAGTCCTTTCCAAAGTTTGCCTTTGCATTTGCCACATGAAATTACTAATAATTGTGAAATCTGGCAACAAGAGCCCGAATTTATTCAGACAGCCAAGGATGACCTAATGTTATGCTCTCTGATTAATTTTCGATCATACCTTGAGGACTTTGATGACTATTCATCTGAGCACTTAAATTTATCCTATGAAGAAATTTATCAACCAACGTTATGCTTGGATATTTATGAAAATGAGGAAGTTACTTCCTTGAAGCAGGATGCTTGTGATAAGATTTTTCACCCCCCTTTGATCACTTTACCTCGCTATATCGCTGAAGGTGTGATTCTGAAACATGTCCCTTATCCCAAGTCTCCTATAAAACAAAACCTCATTCTGGATTTTAGGAGAAAGTTGAGTGCCTCGAGAAGAAGCCTATTATCACAGTTTTCCAACCTCCCCTTTAGGAATGGTCAGTCATCCTTTCAGTTTCTGCTAATCCCTCCTCGAGCCTCAAGTTGTGAAGATGTACAAGGTAGCCAACATTCAGATTCCTCAGATCAGTCTCCTGAACCTTTGACCTTTCACAATCCATTCCTGAAATGGATTGAGCATTCTCCTGAGAGTATGCAGTGGGATCACTTTTTCCCTCCCACCCGCCTCCATGAGTTAGACTTTGTGATTCTCAATGATCTGATACATGTTCTAACCCATGTTGTTTTTGTGCTTGAATTATCACTATTTTGGTCTATGATGAAGCACAAAGGCAGGTATCGAGGAACGTTGTTGGATTGGATCCATTGGTTGTTTGACTACACCAACATCCAGCCCACAGGTAAGTACAAGTAAGAACTTCACTTTATATTCACGTTTATGATTGCTTTATATATATGTCTATATATGCGGGGTGGCAATACAACCCCACCTTTATTACTGATGCCCCTATCGAGTTGGGCAGGTCTACAGGTTATGCCAAAGATTCTAAGGTTCTCATGCGCTCTACGGTGAGAACATGTCCCCGAGTTGGAGCCAGATGTTATCCCTGATTTCTAGGGATAACTAGGAGATCATGTCTTGAGGCCCACAGGTCCTAGACATGGAGTACCGAGAGTAGGATTGACCTGAGCATGGCCCTGGAGGGCCCATCCTTTTC
>ML813988.1:0-11936 GCA_009831015.1 Picea engelmannii | reverse complement strand
ATGAGGTAATTGGTCCAGGTATCATGGTATGTGTCATTTTTTTATCATTATAACCTTTAGATATATGCATCTTACTCCTTTTATTTCTGACAACTGCTTGGATCTTACATTAACCCACTTGACCATGGTTGGGGGGATTGACAAGGTGTCCTAGCAAGCCTGTACCCATAGGTTTTAGTTTGCCACCGGGGGGGTTTCTGAAGAGCCATCGTCTGCTCCCATCATATCATCACTTTTACATCTTATCTCCGGCTCATCTATCCCATTCCCCTAGTCCGGGCATTAGGATGATTTGTTTGTGGGGTTGCACCTTATCTCGTAGGAAGAAGGGGCTAAAGGCACAGAAGGTAAAAGCAGCTGGTAAAAGATTAAAGCCATAAAAATGAAACCTAGAGATGCCTCGCCCAGGGATCCCTAAAAAGGCAATAAAAGGCCTCTCAACAAGAAACAAGAGGGACTCGAAGAAAAATAACAAAACAAGACCTAGCCAAGAGGATAGGGGGTCTCATCACAAGCTAACCTATTATGTTCATGAGTACCTAGTAGTATGACATTTCCATTATCTGGTTACCACGACAGGGTAGTGACATTTGGTTGCATGGCCAAGGGAAAGGGGGTCTCATCGCGGGCCAACCTTATCATCTTTGTGAAAGTGCTTGTGGGTAACATTGTCAGCTCTGGTCACCACGCCAAGGCAATGTCTTCTAGTTAGTCCTTGGAATAAAAAGAAGAAAGAAAATAAAGAAAAGAAAATAATAAAGGCAATAAAGGGCTTGGAAAGAATTACATCCGTGACAAGTACAACTCGCCTTCTACAAAGGCACCCACAGGTAATATCATGCATCCCTGTCTTTCACTCTACCCATATGTTTGGACATCCCTTGACCACATCACCTTGTTTTACATGGCTTGGATGATACCCCTTGGAGACTTTCCTTTCCTTATGGATGATAGCCCAATAGGGTGTTTTATCCTTTTCTTCGGCTTTGTATTGTAGGTCTCTGTAATATCTTTGAGCTATTGAATGATATATCAGGGTTTTTATGCATATGTTTGATAACATTAATGATGAAACGTGATTGATATTGCTATGATCCCTGTGACTAGTGAGCCCATGGAGGGATTTTGATGTGTAGGACCATGCCCGACGGACAGGTGCCAGTTGGACCGATACACATGGGGAGATGATTAGTTTGGACCTCCATGGGGCTGAAGAGCCCATCAGATGGTTCTTGGGACCCCATCAGTGGCAGAGACAGGACAATGCTTGATTGAGCTTTTGCACCTGAGAAGAAGAAGGATGTTCCATTTGGGACACTTTGGCTGAGCCCAACCCATGGGGATTGACCCACTTCAGATGGAACGTTTCCCTTTGATGGACCAGGACATCACCTAGGAGCCATTGACGTCACCTTGAGAGTGTGGCAGTTTGACAGGGCAACTGGCACATGTGGCAGGGTTTGGAGGCCCAAAGAGGACCAACGTTTGTCATTTTGTGCTGCATTTTCCCTAAAAAGGGGCCAACGTCTCCCTCAGTAGGGCTTGACGTCTTGCTTATGCTCATTTAGGGCTTTGATTTAACAATTTAATGTAAAAATAGTATAATTTTGGTTTGTAGCCTTGTCGACTATTTTTAGTCACCTAATTTTAATTAGAGGTCATGATACAGTATATATTGAGGAGTTTTTCCCTCATTTTGACATAACACAAAACTCACTCTCTTGTGAGGTTTGATTTTTGCGCCCCAGTTTGGGTATTTGGTCTTTTATGTGAGGCGCACTTGTTGGAGGAAGGATTTTCTTGGCATATTTGGCATTTCTCTTGAAGGAAGGTTTACAACTAGGGTTTGCATTTCTATTTCTTCATGATATGTAAGTGTTTTTTTCTGCAAAACTTCTAAATTGAATGGTTGTAGGCTTATATTCTTGCATTTATTATAAATTTGCTGATTTAAAAACCTAGGTGACAAGCACACAAGTAGGTCCTTGTTTCATGTCCCCTAAAAGAGAAATATTCAACCATTGAAGAAGGAAGGAAGAGCCCAACCTTTGCTACACTCTTTTCACTTCTTCCCCTTGTGCTAGCTATGCTTTTAAAAGTTAAGAAGGAGGAGACATCCCAGGCCTAGGTTATCTACACCTAGGGCCATCCATCTTCTAGGGTTTGGTGATAGGGATTTGCCATTGCAACACTCTCCCTCACCTTATTCTCTTGTCTTGACTCATCTGTTATGCTAGCTATTTTGCCAAGTTTGACCTAATGAAGGAGGAAAGAGCACGAGGCCTTGCTTAAGAAACACCAGAGTGAGCCTCTTTCCCCTAGGGTTTTGATTCTAGGGCCCTGCCATTGCAACACCTTAGAACCCTTCCCTCTTGTCCTTAGCCTTTTATCCCTTCAACTTTGCATCCTCTCTTTATTTGACTCCATCTACCCCTAGGCACTGATCTTAGATCCACAACATTGAAGTGATAGTGCTCAAAACAACTTCTTAAAACTCTTAAAATTGAAACCCTAACTAACTAGCTAACCCTAACTAGGCTGATGTCATGCTTGGTTATTCCATCTTGACGTAGGACCTTTTGATGATAAGCAATTAGATGATGGTTAAAAACATTTATTGAGTAAAGGAGTGATTAAATACATTGTTGGCTACATCATCTCAATAGTTATTGATGAATTGATATTTTTCCACTGCTATATTGATAAACGTTGATCTCATTGATATCTGTTGTTTTAATTGCTTGCACATTGATGTCAGATAGTTATATGAAGTACTAACCCACTGAATTATAGCCAACATATATTCTTTTGCTATTGTCTTGTTCCAGGCAGGTGTTCTCATTTGGGGCTACACTTCATTTATTGGTTGATTAGCCGGACTATCTGACCTTGGTGGTAACCTGTGAGGAGGGACTTTAACCTTGACCTTTATATCTTTGCCTCTTCAAAACCCCAGGTTACCGGGGACGTCTCCCCTGGACTAACCTCCCTGAATAAAAAGAACCTCCCCTTTGAGGTGACATTGGGTGGGGAAGGTTCCTGTTACGCCAGTTTGACCTCTACCTTCTAGCCATTTGACCTAGCTACAAACTGTGCGATAACAGGCCATACTGGTAGCAGAGTTATCTTTCAGGGAGGTATTCTGGATGCATGGTTTACTCGGGCAGATAGTTAGTGATAGAGATGGGTGCTTCATAAACGTGTTTTGGCAGGAGCTGTTCAAGTTGACAGACACAGAGATAGCTACTAGGACTATCTACCACCCACAGACAGATGGAAAAACAAAGATCGTCAACAGATGGGTGGAGGGGTACCCGAGGAACTATGTGGGGGGGCAGCAATGCACATGGGTGATTTTTGTTACAAAACAACTTACCATATGTCCATCATGATGTCACCGTTCAGGGCATTGTATGGATACGATGCACCCTCCTTTGTGGAGACTGTGTTTGGGGACATCAGGGTCCATGGGGCCAAAGACTGGGTGGAGGAGAGTCAGAGGATTCTACGGTCAGTGAGGGAGAACTTGCAGATGGCTCAGAACCAACAGAATATATATGCAGATTAGTCATGGGACAAAAGATTAGCGATCATGGATGCTTTGACCAAATTCAGGCAGTATCTGGTAGGCAATAGATTTGTAGTTAAAACTGATCATACCAGTCTCTAATATTTCCTAGATCAGAAAGATCTCAGCGAGAGACAAAAAAAGTGGGTCTCAAAGATTCAAGCCTTTGACTTTGACATTGAGTATGTCAAGGGAAAAAGGAATATTGTAGTAGATGCCTTGTCCAGGAGGCCAACAAGATGTTCGATGATGGACATTTGTACAGATTGGAAAGATCATTTGTTGGTGAAGTACTCCAAAAAATATTTTCTTGTGAGGTGATGGATGGATAGTTGGTTGATGAGAGATATCGGGTTCTTGATGGCATCATTTTCTACAAGGACCGAATCTACTTGGTTCCAGAATCTACCCTGAAGGGGGAAATTCTGAAGGTGTGTCATGATTCACCTACAACAGGGCATTAGGGGTACTTCAAAACATATAAGCAGACCAGGTTGAGATTCTCATGGAAGGGTCTCAAGGATGATGTGTTGAAACATATCCAGGAGTGCACAACTTGTCAGCATAACAAGTCTGAGCAGACACACCCCGCAGGGCTGCTACAACTTCTACCCATTCCAGAGCAGAAATGGGAGAGCATTTCTATGGATTTCATTACAGGCCTTCCTCGACTGCAGGGCAGGGAATGTATATTTGTGGTGGTCGATAAACTGACCAAATTTGCACATTTCTTTGCCATGCCCACAGACTACAAGGCCATATAGGTAGCAGAGTTATTTTTCAAGGAGGTATTCTGGTTGCATGGTTTACCCATGTAGATAGTCAGTGATAGAGATGGGCGCTTCATTAGCGCGTTTTGGCAGGAGTTGTTCAAGTTGATAGGCACATAGCTAGCTACTAGTACCAACTACCACCCACAGACAGATGGACATACATAGATCGTCAATAGATGGGTGGAGGGGTACCCGAGGAACTATGTGGGGGGGAAGCAACCCACATGGGTGAGATGGTTACACATGGGTGAGTATTGTTACAACACAACTTACCATATGTCCATCAGGATGTCACTGTTTAGGGCATTGTATGGATACGATGCACCCTCCTTTATGGAGATTGTGTTTGGGGACAACAGGGTCCCAGTGGCCAAAGACTGGGTGGAGGAGAGTCAGAGGATTCTGCGGTTAGTGAGGGATAACTTGTAGACGGCTCAGAACCAACAGAAGATATATGCAGATCGACACAGAGTCGAGCACAGTTTTGAGGTAGGGGATTTGGTTTTTCTGCGATTATAGCCATATAGACAGTCCTCCTTGAAGAGGAGTGGAGCAGAGAAGCTGAAGCTGAAGTTTTATGGGCCATACAGAGTCATCAGGAGGATAGGCAAGGTGGCATACGAGTTAGAGCTACCAGAGGGTAGCAAGATTCATAACATTTTTCATGTCTCTTACCTTAAAAAGACCGTGGGACAACATATTAGTATTTTAGAGGAGTTTCCACCCTTGGATGAGGAGGGCCAGTTGGAGCTAGTGCTGGAGGAGGTATTAGAGAAGAGAGAGCGCAGGTTGAGGAGAAGGGTCATCAGGGAGTGCTTGGTTATATGGAGGGGTCTTCTAGTGGAGGATGCCACGTGGGAGGGAGAACATATTTTGCAGCACCAAGGACTGATGTTGCTTGAGGACAAGCAATCTCAGGAAGGGAGGACTGTGATGTCCCATTCCCAAGAGTAGGCCAACAAGGAGTGACTTAGTAGTCTATGTGTTCCCATAGACTATAGTCCGGCACAAACATGGAACAAGATGGAGAAATAAGGATGATGTGGTGGCTAAACGATGAATTAAGCCAAAAATCTTAGGAAAAGTCACTTAAGCCTAAGTCAACGAAGAATTAGAATGAAAAGGTGCTAAAGGGGGACTTAATTAATTAATTATTCACCTTAGGAGGAAGAGGGCCTAGCTTAAGTGAGTTCAATGGTGAATTAGATTAGGAAGGGTATAAAGGGAGGAATTTGACCTAATTCCTCATTATGCATTGTTATGATTTGATGTTGAGAGTTCCCAGAGGAGGAAGATATTCGACTTCTACTGTTTTGTGGATTTCTAGAGGAAACCACCACTATTGATCGGTTTCGGTGTTGAGAGACACACCCTATCCCATCAGAGATACCATCCAAGTATTTCATTGTGATATTCAGGAGCATCCAGTTATAGTGTGCGCAACTCAGCCAATGAGGGCACAAGTCAGATTGAGGGTTTGTGGAGCTGCGCGAGGGCCGAGCTCAGATTGCAGTTTCCTCCCGACCTAGTTGAGATCTAGCTAGGGTGATTAGATTGAGATACTTTCCATTAGATTCTGACGGTGGAATCCTTCAGAGTGCATCATCCAACCATTTAGGGCACAACTCTTTCGGACGAACATTTGGGGTTGCAAGCAGAGCATTAGAGAAGATCCGGGGAAATCCTTCCAACCCAGTTTTGCATTTGGCAAGGCGATCATTTCGAGTCCTATAGTAGTTGATTTCTTTGGTGGAATCATTTGGGGCACATCCAGGGTCCCACGAGGCATGCAAACCCCCCAGGGGTCGAGATCCAGTGCGTCAGAGATCAGATCTGTCTTCCGACACTCATCAATATCATTCCAGAGGCCAGGGCACTTCTATTGGGACAAATTCCAGCTCATTCTGACAGGTATAACCTTCCAGACGAGTTTTCTAGCTTGTAGAGGTTACCGTATTTCTCTGGGATCGCCTATTTTTGCCGATGTATCCGTGCATGCATCAGATCTACCTTCATCTTCTGATCACGTTTATTTTTATGTTATTTGCTTGTATTCCAGTGACGATCCATGCGATCTAAATGACAACTATATTCTATATTTCTAGTATATCATTGTATTTCCATGCTTGAGTCTCATAATACATATTATTGGGCGGTTGATGTTCTTTATCTTTGCATGCATCATCTATATATTGTTTAAACCATAATATACAACATGCACATGCAATAATCATAAACATCTCAAGCATACAGCCGAAACGCATCCAGAAACCCCGAGAGTATCAGATCTGCAGATAAAACACATTCAGAAACCCCCAGTGTATCAAATCTGCGAGACAAAACCCTAGATCTGTAGTAAATATCCTGATCAGCGGGATCAGGGATATTTCAATTTTAGGGTAAAATTACCATCCAAAATGAAGTGCAATTGCAACCTTTGGATATGGTTTGGATGGTTGTGATTACTTCATTTCTTTCCCAACCATATCCACCAATGAATGACTAACCCAACACAAGTGAGATGGAACACACTACTTTTGTGTGCATACATGTTTTATAATATTAGTTGGATTACAAAAATGCTACTCAAACTCCATATATTTTCCATATGGTTGTAACCCTTTTCCAATCCACTTTTCCTTATGTTAATTACCATCATACTTTTCCTTTGTAAGGTTTGTCATTCATCCTTTCCCTTGCTTGTGGCTTTTAAATATCAAAACATATATTGCTTTATTATGATTTTAATATGTTTACTTGTTGTTGTGCAGGCTGAAAGTGCTAAGTTTCAAACCAATGACAAACCTATCACTTAAGCACCACATTGATAATAAAATTCATAAGCAACCAATAATTTTGCATACTGATAAAATCCCTTATATATATTAAAAAAAGTTGATCATCAACATCACATGTCATCTATGATCAATGGAACCATCATCATCACATCACAATGAAAAAACTAAGACCATCAGGACATAGCATCATAAGGAAAAAATCTATAGAAAACTCATACATAGCATCATAAGGAAAAAATCTATAGAAAACTCATAATGTATGTACGTGACCATAGTGCACACTATAAGGACTCTATATAGTCACCTAGTTGGGTAATCAATATTCAATGTAGTACTTGGCAATTATTAAGGATCTAAAGACGAAAAATATTTAATATAGGGCTTTGTTACGACACTTCACAATCATTGGGGTGTTGATCATTTTGGGAGTCAACACATTCTTCAAAGTTTGTTCTTTTTATTATCTCTACATAGGGTTGGAATTTCAAATCCCAACAACCCGTCAAATTTGACAGTTTTTGTAAATAAAATATTCATTTTAACAAATTTAACTAAAAATGTTGATGATTTGTCGAAATTTTTTAACATATTTGACGAGAAAATCACCCCATGACAGGCAATTTGCTCGTCAAATTCCATCCCTGCCTCCACTCCACCATGTTTAGGATCGTGGAAGGTCAAGAGGCCTAAATCAATCATAGGATTATGATTAGCAACCCATAAGACTTCTGCCACCTTCTTTTCTCTTCTCCAAGATGTGTGGACCTAATAAGAGGGAAACATTACTCCTCTTGCCCATCGTGGCTTACCCCAACAATTTGCCAAAACTTTGCAAGATAGTTCTATTCTTTTTCTAATTGGCATAATTTCCTCAATCACAATTGTTGATCTTTCCTTGGCTATTGGATTTTTCCACTGCCACGTCATACCATAGGGTCGTACTTATATCCTAATCACAATTTCATAGTCTTTTGGAGTGTATAACATTTATTCTTACATGTTTTCGTGAAGGCATCCTTTGTAGCAACACACAACAAGCCTTATTCTATAACATATTCCCTGCAATATTTGGTGACTCTTGCATTTCAAACTCAACCCAACGTTAGGCATGAAAATTGGATTCATACACTAGACCTACTTCAAACCATCAAAATTTGTAAACACAATTTGGAATTGGATTCATACACTAGACCTACTTCTAATCATCGAAATTTGTAAACACAATTTGAAACTATAAAGGATAATATAATCATAGGGCTTCAAATTGCAATGAGATACCAAAAGCTACCAAAATGATAGGGCTCCAGGATGTTAGTAGGATTTCATTCCACATTCATAAAAATGCCACTCTTATGATATTCATGTGTGCGTGAATAATCCCATATGCACAACAATTGTGAGATAAAGGGGATTTTTGAGGCATCATCCATACCAAAAGAATTACCAATATAGAAGTTGGATTTAGGATTCTCTAGCCCTTGAATTTATGTTACAACATCTACTTTCTCTTTAGTACTAACATCGTATGTAGTGCTATTATTACAATACCATATCCTTGGGTGAGATTTTGTTCCACATTAAGAAATACCCTAATCCTACAATCTCTATGTGCATATGTTGGGTTCAGAATGTGTGTGAATAATCCCACAATACATAACAATTACGAGACATAGGGCTTATGAGGCAATACTCGCACGAAAATCAACAATTTTAATGTCATGCCTTGTGGTTTATCTTTGGCTTGTAATTGTTATCCATGTGATGTAGTGTATGCTATTATTACGGTGGCATATCCATAGGTGGGATTTTGTTCCACATTGATACATACTCTACTCTTGCTATGTGTGTGTGTGTGAATAATCCCATATGCATAATGATTTTGTGGCATGTCAGAGTTCATTCCACATTAAGAAATACTTAATAAATACTCTACTCCTATGATATCTTTGTGTGATATGTGAATAATCCCACAAGCATAAGAATTGTGAGAAAACTTGGGGGCTTATGACACACTACCCACACCAAAATATTTTCCAATTTGGACATCGTATTTGGGTTGCAAGTGTCATGCATTGTGCACTATCTTTGGCTTATGATCATTATCCATGCAATGTATTACAAACTAGTATCACAATGTCATATCCTTAGATGGGATTTTGTTCCACATTAATAAATACTCTACTATATCATATGTATGTTCATGTGTGTGTGTGTGTGAATAATATCATATGTATAATAATTGTTAGACAAAGGGCATTAAACAAAGGGGGTTTATGAGGCATTACCAATATGGATGTTGGCTTTAGGGTGCAAGTTTATGGGTTGATGTGATAACATCCTCCTTCACAAATAAATTTTCAGAGGCATTACTTGCACCAAAATCTTTGCAAATTTGGACGTTGTCTTTGGAGTGCAAACCCTTGGGTTGATGTGATAGCTTCCTCACTTACTTTAGTACTAACAACACTAACAATTTCAATGTCATGCCTTAAGTATTGTCTTTGCCTTGTGATTTTTAGCCATCTCACGTCACATGCCATTATTACAAGTGACATATCCTTAGGTAGGATTTCAATCATCAACAACCAATACTTTACTTGGTTAACTAGGTTTAAAATTGTGTTGAGTAGCAGTTGAATTGTGTCATTCTCCATAAAGCTTGACCCAGAGCATCGATGACTCAAGAAGGGGGATGATTCAATGAAGCAATGGAATGAGGAAATAAACCAAATGAGGGGTGATTCAAGAAAACAATGAACCATGGTGCTTCAAAATGGTAGACATCTAGACCCTTGCTTGACTTCTTCAACAATGGGTTTCTAGAGTTGCAGTTAGATTTGAAACCATAGACTCAATGTACCAAACCCAATATGCCATGTTCATTTCTAAGTTTAATAGAGTCAACATTGCTTTGGGTTGCAAATGGCATTTGGCAATACGACAAATGAGGGCACTGCAAAATGGTAAATTCCCTAAGGGAGTGTCAAATGAGTGCGGATCAAAGGAAGGGATGTGTTAGAGACATTTGCTCACACAAGACCAATTGATAGCTTCCATCATGGACTAGAAAGGTTGTTAACTTGATCGTGTGTAAGTCCAACTATTACTTGTTATTGTGGATAACATCGATTGGCAAAGCCACCCTCCTCTAGTATTTTGGGGCTTCAGGAGGTCTCAAGTTCAAGTTCAAGTGTTGGTTGATGGGCTCCTTTTGATAACTCGAGGTTTTTCAGCAAAATAGTCAGATCCCAAAGTCACAAGAGGACCCTAGATTCACTGAAAGGTACACCTTCCAAGTAATAGTTGATGAGTCATTGATGATTGCCCAAAAAACTTAGACCAAAGTAATTGTAGAGATTGAATCTTTAAATAGATAAAAAAACTTAAAGTCACAATCTTAGACCAAAGTAATTGTAGAGATTGAATCTTTAAAGTCACAACAGGACCCTAAATTCACTGAAAGGTACACCTTCCAAGTAATAGTCGATGAATCATTGATGATTGCCCAAAAAACTTAGACCAAAATAATTGTAGAGATTGAATCTTTAAATAGATAAAAAAAAAACATAGAGATCTTACATGTATACTTAACTACATTATCATTGAGGATGACCTATACAAAAAGAACTTTAGAGATGCGAAATTTGAACCCAGGCGTGGCTAATACTAACAACTCCTCCCAACCATCCCATCTGCACTTCCTCAACAAACTTGCACATGTTCTTAAAAAAAAATGGGAGAGATGTAATAAATAAAGGGGTATTGGTAAAAAACAAAGAGCTTGGTCAGCCAAGAAGTAATAGATTTTTCTGTGTATAACAAAATGAATTTGAGTTAAACATTTTGGATAACTTTCAAACACTGGCATCAAAATTTAGATTATCATCTCCACCTGGCAGAGGACCGTCATGAGTAGTTTGCAGTGGCAAACATGGGATTGGCACCACCCATTCCATATCCATCCGCAGCTCACCACCACAGTTGCCATACACTCACAAATAACACACACACCTATGCGTCCTTCATTGCGGAGCCAAACCTCATCCGTAACACTATTATTTCTAACACCACTGCTGTGGGATGGCCAAAGAAAAAATCCAAAGACAAAACCATCGGCGCTCTGTGCAGAGAAGTCCGACTGAAATACCAGCTAAGTATTCCACTGAATTCAAAGTCCTACACTTCCCTTTTGCAGGCATGTACAACCATCAAACAACTCCAACAGGTCCAGGCCCATATGCTCAGAAGCGGAGTAAACCAAAACAATTTTCTAGCTGCCAAGCTTGTTTATTCGTATGCCAGCTATGGTTGTATGGACATTGCACGCATAATATTTGATAAGGCGTATACAAGAAATGTTTTATTATGGAACGCCATTATCAGAGGATATGCCAAGAATGGGCTCTGGGAGGAAGCGGTTTCATTGTATTATGAAATGAGAAGGGGAGGTATACAGCCGAATAATTTTACTTTTCCCTTTGCGCTCAAGGGATGTGCCGGCCTAATGACTCTGAAAGATGGGAAGGAGATTCACGCCGATGTAGTTAAGACTGGTTTTCAGGCTGATGTTTATGCTGGAGCTGCATTGATTCATATGTACGCAAAATGTGGAGTTGTGGACGATGCACGCGGTGTGTTTGATAAAATGTCTGTTAGAGATTTGGTTTCGTGGAATGCAATGATTGTTGGGTATGTTCAGAATGGGTATGGGGATAGAGCATTGGGAGTGTTTAGTCAAGTCGTACAGTTGGAAGAAGGCATGACACTGGATGGGTTTACCCTGGTGAGTGCACTCGC
>ML813987.1:154030-164674 GCA_009831015.1 Picea engelmannii | reverse complement strand
CTAAGATCTCTTGGATTAGAGTTTTGTATGAGATTGTTTCATGATTCATGATATACATAATATATGATAGTGGGGTTTTTAGCTTTACGCTTTCCCGGAAAAAATTCTGTGTTATGTATTCTTGATATTTCACTTTGTGATTGTGGTTGTGATCGTGGTTTAATTTTCCGCAAGAATAATAGTAGAAGCGATTCTGTATTTAACAGTGGCGTATAATTTTTAGATTAGGAGAATCGTAGGAAATACTTAATTTGTATTGAAATTTCTATAGTTTTGTTTCACAAACCCCTTATTAATATTTCTCCCTTATGTTTTCCCAGACCTCATTTTGCATCTGATATATGGAAGTTAGTGAATTCGAACTTGGATTTTGATACTTGTTTGGATTGACTCAATAGTGGAAAAGATTGGCTAAATATCTATGAGGTCATGAATCGCTTGCTATTTACCCGTGAGGGTAATGTCGATTTTGAAGTTATAGGATTTCTGGGAAAAGCACACTAGCTATCTCCACAATGGGGTTTCGAACCCAATCTGTTTATGGAGAAATTATTGGGGTTGTGATATAAGTTTTGTATAATGAAAGGTTGATGAATTTATGTTTATTTCATTAGACTCCCATGCTGGCTTGAGGCAATCTGGTTTCGAATGATTTTTTAAACAGTCTCTTACACAATGTTTTGCTAATGGATATCTATATCTATAAAAAAAAAGAAAAAAGAAAAGAAAAAGGGGAAATGAAAATTGTAAAGTTTGATAATCCTGACATTTCATTGGGCTTTATATTGAGCACTATAAAAACTGTTGTGCCTTGGATTTTAATTGTTAACAGAGAGAAGTTTTTGGCAAATGATAGCAATGCCAATTTTTCACTAAATGTTATTTCATGTAATAGAACATTAATCATATCATTCTCATTCATTATCCCACTTTCCGCTCATTATATTTCCACTACCTTCCCAAATACATTTAAAACATCCCCTGTTTTGTTATTATGTATTTCAATTAAAAAAAAAGAAAAAAGAGGATTAGAAGGAAAAGAAAGGGGCTAGATGATGACTGGTGTTGGGAGTTTGGATACATAGACATTTTTTTCCTCTGCATTTGCTTGAACAATATTCATTGGTTGCTTCTCGTTCATGCTTCCATTTTTTCGCTCATTACAAAACCCCCCATCTTCCCAATATCCCTATCACTCTCTGTTCAAATGGAAATTGATTATTGAGCTTAAAAGTATGATGGATGGATTGCATGTGCTTTTGTTGTGAATGATAGAGCCAAATTTTTGATTTTATTTATGTACGGTGTTGATGCATGGATTTTTAAGAGTTTTTCATAACATGATTGGAACATTGCTTCAGGATGATTTTCTGTAGCAGAGACAACAATGGCAAAGGTGAAAATAGGGACAGAGGAAATAATTGACAAAGAGGCCATAAAAGACCATGATTTTCGATACATTTTGATACTGATCCGAAATAACTAAATCAACTTTTCCAAGATGGGTTTTTTAATCTAGTTGAACAAGGAATTCTGCAACCTATAGCTGAGAGGCCTCCTTTCCAGCCACGTCAAAATTTATTTGGTATTCATGTTCCCCCTCATGTGTCTATGCTGCCAGAACCACCTGCCAATGATGGATGGAAATAAATTGTTCATCAACTTGTAGCTCATCACCATGGTTGGCCTACTATTTCATTTCCATTACCCACTCATCCACTGCCAATCAATCCAAATGCCCAAGATGATAGTTTTGCCTCGTCAATACAATCCTCTCATGTAAGCAAAAGATTAAAATCTGCCATCCCTAAGCCAAAAATAGATAAAGGAAAAGAGGTGGCTAATCCCTCCAAGTATTCTAAATACTCCCCCGAATTAGTATCCTCTCATCTCCACCTCAAATATGATTTATTTTTGTATCTCAGAATAAAATCAATATAAAAATCAGATTTTTGATTTCAGTCTCACATGTGTATTATGATGATTTGGTTCAGATTTTTCTTTTATCCTTGTCTCTTATCCATGTATGCACTTATGTAATTTCTTGCTTATTTTATTTCTTTTGCACAGTTACATATCATATATATATAACCATCCTTGGTCCCTCATACTTAATAAATATTTATTAAGTGCTTTTTTTTAAGGATATAAACCTCAGGTAACATTCTTTCCTTATCCCAACAAGATCTGAAAATGATTTAGTAAGGTTCCTCATAGATTTTCCTCAACAATGATCTAACGACATCTTGGCAAGCTTTGATCCTGAAGCCTTTACCCCTAGATTTCCTGGCGACTCCATTTGAGGGAAGTTTCCTTTCCCCTTATTTCCTTGATGAGCTAAAGCTCATCTGACGACTCCACCATCCTAGAATCCTTCTTCCAGAAATACCCTTCTTTCTGGAAGATTCTAACCTTCCAAAACCTACCGAAGAAAGCCTCCTTTCCATTCCCTGTTTTCAAACAACTTTTTCATAGTAACCTCCCACTTACACCAATGGATAACCTTGGGAAAAGGACCTCTATAAGCCTTTGAACATGGCATCCATCACTGGATATACCAATACTAAGCCTAAAGAAATCAACAAATGGTTTCCAAAGTTTGCTGGGAACAATGTAATCACCATAGAACAACATCTACATTCCATCAGTCGAGACATGAAAAATGAAGGAGTGGAACATGAATATGTTGCAATGAAGTTGCCAACAACACATTTCACTGAAGATTCCCAAAGGTGGTTTGATGGCTTACCAGATAATCACCTCACCACTTATGAATACTTTTCTAAGTTATTCAAAAGTAGATGATAATTCAAGAAAGACAACATAATGCCAATGACTCAATTCAACCAAATAAAGAAAAAAGAGAATGAGATAGTTAGTGAGTTTGATACCATATTTGATAAACTACACAACCAAATCCCCCAGGATTTGTGTCCTACCGTGGTAGCTCTTTGTCTTCTTTACTTCAATGAATTTGAAGGGAAATTTGGTTTCATCCTAAGGGACAAGAAACCTCGCACTTTGGCATGATCTAAAGAGTACAATGCAAACATCGAGTTGAACCTTTTGTGCTCCAAGTTCGATCCCTTTTCAGTATCCTCATGCCAAAGAAGAACCAAATGAAAAACAACTACAAATAATGCACTAGATCTAATTTCTCTCATATCTTAGAAGCTTGATAAGATGAATAATCAGTTTTTCCAGACTCAAAATCAAGTTATGATCCGGTTGACAACTTTGGAAATGAATCAATCTGCTCCCAGGAATTGCTAGCGGGAAAATCCCCCTATAACTATACCAGGGTTTAGGATATAGATAGAGAAAATGATCGTCTAAAATTCAACCTAGTTTCTACACTACCCCAAACATACCAAAATAAATCAACAAAAGGCAGTAGATGAGAAGATCGGTAACTGTACCTTTTATCCAACGTCTGGTGATGATCTCCTCAAGATCTGTAGCTCCAAATACTACAAGTCTCCTCCCAAAGCTAACCTGCATCCAAGACTAGGAAAAAAGGGATACGAGCATGTTATATATATTCATAAATTAGGGTTAGATATCAAATGTTATGTATAAATCCAAGAAAAGACATAGAACATCATCATTTGGGTCAGGGAAAAGAGATTCTTTTATTCATCAAACAAATACTGAAACTTACAATCCTTGTCGACCACCGTTCCACGAACCTAGTCTGGGATCCTCTTTACAATGCTCCAAGTGAAACTTCAATAAGCCTCTTCTCACAATTTACTAATCACCTCATGGAAAGGGAATGGAATGAATGGAAGAAAAAGGGTTGAAAAGGGAGTGCTGAGGAAGTAACTGACAAAAGGTATCAAATGCTTGGGCAAGGAAGGGAAGTGAAATTGGGCAGAGTTTCACTGTTCTTATGCTTGGTTGTGAAATGATACCCCAAAACCTCCTTTTATATGACAAAGTGATAGTTGTTCATTTGGGGGATGGTCCATAGCAGGTGAATTGGTTGGGAAACCTCCAATAGCCGCGAATTCCACCGAATTCCTTACAAATTTTTAATTTTTGCAATTTTTGGAGGTATACGCGGGCTTTATATTATGAAGCAAGCATATGTACGTGGACTGTCTAGCATGAAACAAGCGTATGTATGCGGGAAGTAGTGGTGCAAGGCACATACATGCTCTAAAAATTGTTTTTTTAAGTAGATCTGCTAATCAATGAATTGACAAATTATGCAAGTAAGAGGGCCAATGCCATGAATGCATTAGTAGGGAATTTTAGGGCTATAACATGAATCCATTCATCAAGAAAGAACCCATGGGTTGGAAGGAAAAACCTCAACAAGAGGCAAAGGCTCTTGACACATTGAATCTTATTGGGATGGTGAACTTGAAGGAGCTACCATGGTGTTCTCCTTTCCAAGAACCTCATCCAGAGCAATAATGTCCAAGACGAGAAGAAGACTCTCATGATAGTATCAACTTCATGGATACAATATTTTCCTTTCAGGATGATGATGATGATTATGAACCCTCGGGTATTACATAGGAACATATTAATGAAGCTAGAAAAAGGGAAGCCAAAGAAGGCTAACTTAGAGTGCTTAATCAATTGAATGGATATTAGAGGAAATAATTAAATAAGAGTGAGATCCCGACTTATGCAAAAAGGAATAAAATTCCTATCTTACCTCCATAAACTTCAGAGAAACAAAGATCATCTCTGTCAACAAATCAAGCTTCAGTTCATTCAAAGAAAACTGCTCCCCATCCATTAAAGAAGGTGGTCCCACCACCCCCTCATCCAGTTCAAGAATTGCTTCCGAAACCAACATAGGCAGAATAGATTCAATTGAATATAGATGCCCCAACCATGGTTGGAAAAATAAATATGATAGTTGTAGTGACAAAAATGTTGCAAAATCCTTTCCGTTAGAAGATAAGCGTTGAAGTTGTTGAAAGTGCCAGTTGAGGCAGAAGATCCTCCAATAATCCTAAACACCATGTACCTTGGATGGAAATAATGTTTGAAATTCCATTCTGTTTGAAATACATGTTTGTGTTTCACCCATAATGAAGGCTTCTTATTTTGTTATGACTGTTGGTAAATAATTATGGAAAATACTTTCGGTTTCGCCCATCTCTGGTGATTAAAATTCGAAGGGTTTTCTCTGTGAAATAAAATAAAAGTTGGGTTTTGGTGATTATTGCATAATTCAATACCCTTTACCTAGTACTTGGAAGACTTGCAACTCTTTCAAATTATCATTCTATTGTTTGAGACATGCATATTTTCCTTGCGGCCACCAAGGGAAGTCTATGGAAAGTTCGTTGTGGAAAGAAATAGTTGTTTTGTTTTGTAAACCTCTTATTAATATTTCTCCCTTATGTTTTCCCAGACCTCGTTTTGTATCTAATATATGGCAGTTAGCTATTTCGAACTTGGATTTTGATACTTGTTTAGTGTTGACTCAACAATGGAAAAGATTGGCTATTTATCTGTGAGGTCCTAGCTTGCTTGCTATTTACCTGTGAGGGTAATGTGAATTTTGAAGTTATAGGGTTTCTGGGAAAAACTCACTAGCTAGCTCCACAATGGGGTTTAAAACCCAGTTTGTTTATGTAGCAAGTATTGAGGTTGTGATATAAGTTTTGTATGGTGAAAGTTTGATGAATTTATGTTTGTTTCATTAGCCTCCCATGCTGGCTTGAGGCAATCTGGTTTCAAATGACTTTTTAAACAGTCTCTTACACAATGTTTTTCTAATGGACATCTATATCTATATATATAAAAAAGGAAATGAAAAATGTAAAGTTTGATAGTCTTGACATTTTCATTGGGTTTTATATTGAGCACTATAAAAATTGTTGTCTTGGATTTGAATTGTTAACAAAGATAAGTTTTTGGCAAATGATGGCAATGTCAATTTTTCAATAAATGTTATTTCATGTAATAGAACAATAATCGTCTCATTCCCATTCATTATCCCACTTTCCGCTCATTATATGCCCACCACCTTCCCAAATACATTTAAGACATCCCCTATTATGTTATTATGAATTTCATTTAAAAAAAAAGGAGGATTAAAAGGAAAAGGAAGGGGCTAGATGATGACTGGTGTTGGGAGTTTGAATATGGAGACATTGTTTTCCTCTGAATTTGCTTGAACATTATTCGTTGGTTGCTTCCCGTTCATGCTTCCATTTTTCTCTCATTACACAACCCTCTCATCTTCCCAATAGACCTATCACTCCCTGTTCAAATGGTAATTAATTTTTGAATTTAAAAGTATGATGGATGGATTGCATGTGCTTTTGTTGTGAATGATAGAGCCAACATTTTGATTTTATTTAGCTAGGGTGTTGATGCATGGATTGTTAAGAGTTTTTCATAACATGATTGGAATATTGCTTCAGGATGAGTTTCTTTAGCAGAGGAAACAATAACAAAGGTGAAAATAGGGGCAAGGGAAATGATTGGCAAAGAGGCCATAGAAGACCACGATTTTCGATACATTTTGACGTTGATACGTAAGAACTAAATCAACTTTTCCAAGCTGGGTTTTTTAATCTAGTTGGCCAAGAAATTCCACAACCTATATCTGAGAGACCTCCTTTCAAGCCACGCCAAATTATCTATGGTATTCATGTTCCCCCTCATCTGTCTATGCATCCAGAACCACATGCCAATGATGGCTGGAAATAAATTGTTCATCAACCTATAGCTCATCACCATGGTTTTCCTACTGTGTCATTTCCATTACCCCCTCCTCCACCACCAATCAATCCAAATTCCCAATCTGATAGTGTTGCCTCACCAATACAGTCCTCTCATGCAAGCAAAATATTAAAATCTTCCATCCCTGAGAAAAAATTAGATAAAGGAAAAGAGGTGGCTAATCCCTCCAAGTATTCTAAAGACTCCTCCGAATCAATATCCTCTCATCTCCACCTAAAATATGATTGTTCCCATGTCATCAGTGCAATCCACCCATAAGGTTCTCATCAATTGAAGGCTGTTGCACATGATAAATCGGAAAAGGGATCAAGAGAGAGAAACTGTGGAAAGAGGAAAAATGTCTCTCACAACAAATATGGTTTTTAATCCTATTAATGATGTTTTCTTTTGAGGAAAGTATTTTTATTTGATATGACAATATTTTGGACAACAAATACATATTTAGATAGAGTTTTGGACAACATGGATATGATGCTATTTTTGGATATGGTCATGTTCTATTTTGTTGATGTTAAAATATTTGATTATTAATATGAGGATGGGAGTTACAAGGCGGATATCTGAATTAAATATTTGGGGTATTATACTTCATGTTTTGATAATTATTAAAGAAATTAAAATTGAAGTGACAAGGGGTCCCACCTATTTAGTTATTATTTAAATAGACCCTTATTTTTATATTATTAAGTATTTGTCTCAATAAATTAGTTAAGATAATTAAGCTTAACAAAATTAAGGTAGTTCCCCGGATGGGGTGACACGTGCCAAGCAAGCACATACGTGGATGCCCGCCGGGACGCCCATTTATGGCATCAACCGACGAACTCCCACTGAACACTAATTGCCCATGGCCTGCACCAGGCACTCATCGTCGATGAGCCCTATCGTGCGAGGGAAATGTACCTGGAGCCAACGCACTAGCATCTCTACATTAATGGACGCGACAGACATTCAAGTTTGCTGTGTTATTGCAGGAATGAATAGAGGAGCGGTGAATTGGACCCCTGCAGTGTTCATTTGGCTCATTTTCAATTTTCGACCCCTGTCACAGCCTGGTTGCAAAGCTGCAGAGCAGACAACAACCCGAACCATGCCCAGGATCCGGGGGAAATCTCGCCGAGGAGTAGCATGGTACAGAGCCGAGTCTCGGCGAAAACGCATTAGCCACTTTGAGCGGGCACTGAAGATGGAAGCCACCAGGCGCAAGCAAAGAACTGGTCCGCCACCCAGGGTAATCATAGAGGAAATCAGCTGGGAGGAGGCACAACAACACCTCACCTCACTCGACAGCCCAGAAGGACCAAATCCACAGCACGAAACCGCCCAGTGGGACCTCAACGCAGCCATCGAGGAGGACCTCTACCCGCCATGCCTGGTGGAAGAGGAAGTCCCTCCTGATGATAGCGCAGGACAGGAGAAGATGGTAGGCTTGGTGTCTTGTGCAACGGGGGACTCCAGTGCTCAAGCGCCCAACGTCAATGGGGAAACATACCAACCTCCAGCCGCGGATTTTCGGTACCTCTCTCTCATTTTCGAGCTCCGACACCTCATGGAAGATCACGCATTCCGCCTAGCCAGGGTGGACCAGCGTTTGGACATGATTTTCACAACATATTCCAAAAGCACTCCGAAGAGACAATGCCCGATGTGCGCACAGGCGTACTCGCTCCCGGCAGGCTGGCGTCAAAGGAAGAATGAAGCCCCTGGTTAGGAATACTTCTGCTGTCTAGTTCAGTTTAGAAAGTTTAGCTACTCTTGTTTTGTTATGGTTTTTGCTTTAAAACTCTATAGTTTAATAGCCCTGGTTTCCCTCGGGCAGGGCACCCTTATGTATAACTTGATAAAAGGTCTACACCTGGCATAGACTGTCCAGCTGCCCTGGTTTCCTGTTCAGGCAGGGCAGCTGGCAGCAAAGATGATCACTGTATTCTCCTTTTTGGTAATATAATAGGCACTACCTTTTTACTTTCTTTTTTATTTAAATTAAAAAAACAAAACAAAAGTAAGGTAGTTGAACTACCATAATTTATTGAGAAATCATAAAAGCTCAATGAAATGAAGAGACAAAGGAGTAAGAGAGAATAGAAAGAGAACTTCTGATATAACGTTTGCTCTATACTTGTGAGATACACCCATTATTCATTCATTCTGAGTTTACTAGAAGGCTTAACCATCTTGATGACAACAGGGTCTTGTTGAAGGCAACAAGATTCAAAACTAAACCATATTTTCCAGCAACTTGTCTTTAAAGGTGTATCATTTATTTTTGGTAGTCTATGTGTTCTTGTTTGTTTATGGATTAAATTTCATGACTGATAAAGAATATTTTGCAGAGTAAAGTGACAACATTTTGTGGCAAGCTGATCCATATATTTAGCTTCAATTTTCTTTTGTTTTCAGAGTATTTTTGTATGTTTCCCATTAGAGCCTTCTAATTCTGACTTTGGTCCCTACCCTCACAGGGGTTTGTAAAGATAATTTAGCTTTGTATCTCAAAATGAAATCAATATAAAAATCAAATTTCTGATTTCAGTCTCACATGTGTATTATGATGATTTGGTTCATATTTTTCTTTTGTCCTTTTGTCTCTTATCCAGATATACACTTATGTAATTTATTTCTTATTTTATTTCTTTTGCACAATTACATATAATATATATAAAACCAACCTTGGTCCCTCGTACTTAATAACTATGGATTAAGTGTTTATTTTTTTATTTCAAGGCTATAAACCCTCGATAACATTCCAAACTATATTTCCTTAGCCCAACAAGATTTGAAAATGCTCGAGTAAGGTTCCTCATACCTTTTCTTAAACATTAATTTTGCAACCATACTGGGGAAATCTTCCATATCTCTTTGGTTGATTGTATCACGATTGTATTTTATCTTTCTGTTTTGTCTGATTACTCTTTGAATGATTTTTTTCCCATGAAAGTACTTGTTACAAGACAACCCAATGTTGGAAATGGTCTTGATGACCAAACCAACATTGCATTGACTTTATTCAACACTATTTTAGAAACTGCTAGTACTCACGCTGAACTTGAACGCTCTTGGGAAGTAGTTGAAAGGGACATAAATATTCGTGAACATTGGGAAGCTAGGAAAAGGTATCCTTGAAATCAACTGTAACCTCCCTTTTCCTACCTCTTTGGTATTTCATTTCATGTCCTCTAATCTTTGCATTTCTTGAATGAGAAGAGGGTTGTCCCCTGAAGCTACCTCTATTTCTGAAATAGGAAGGAAGAAAATTGTCTTATCAACACAACAAAGTTCCTTTAGGCGAACCTTATCTGATTCTGCCAGTTAGTATTTATCACCCATACCTATCACTTTCAACATGACATCTGCAGGTAGTGGTAGTGGCACCAGAGTTGCCTCCTCCTCGCAACCTTCTGCTTCATCAGTAATTGGTAGTATCTACAGTCATCAGGTCCCTGTTCAATCCACTACCAATCTTGCTAAATTCATAAAGTAATATGCAATTTTCCAATTTGAGGAAGATTCTACAACCACCTCGTGACACATATCTTCTCCCTTGAATCTCACACCAACCACTCACCCATTACCAAAGTTCAAGGATCATTTACCTACGTTCTCAGGAAACGGTACCATTACTACAAATGGACACTTGGTAGCATTTTCTAATGCTTTTCATAACATAGGGGCTAAAGATAATGACACTTGCATGCATTTATTTGTCAATTCTCTCGAAGGGAAAGCTACAACATAATTTTTTGAACTCCCTCAAAAAATCCTTTCCACTTGGGAAGAATTGGTTTATTTTGTTGGAAGATTGGTTGTTGTCATTGATGTCAACCCTAGTCATGGGTTTTGGACCACAAGATTGATAAAGGTATTTGGACATGAAGGAAAATGCACATGCATATACAACACCCATGAATGGATAGTATACATCATGTT
>ML813987.1:107701-121059 GCA_009831015.1 Picea engelmannii | reverse complement strand
GTAGTTACACTGTGACGTGCAACAGAAGCCCTCTGATTATACTCAGATTCACCTGCATCATTGGATTAACTCTAATGGTTTCTTGTGTTATTTACCCAGTTCGCATTTTCGCAATTCAAAGATTCTGCGATGAGACATCTTGAGTCTCCATGTCACGAGTTTCGAAACTCTGAAACATATATTTTCTGTGCTAGCTCCTTCCTCTATATGACCATGGCCATGGCCAAGCGCTTATGCAAAAAGTGCTTTTTGCGAATTTGCATTTCATGAGTCTAGAGATGAGGCATCTCGACTCTCCAAGTCGCGATCCCCAAAACCCCAAAATGGAGCTTATCTGAACTAACTCCTTCCCTTCTCGTGACCACCGACAGTGACCATAGGCTATGCAAAAAAGGTGCTTTATATTTCGCAAGTTTATAAACTTCATTGAGTCTGATCGATGGTTGAAATCTCCATAGATCCAACGGTCCAGATCTGATCGCGATCTCGCATCTCGCAAGTTTCCACACCAGGCTCCGTTGACTCCAAGTCAACGACTTGTCCTATGATTCGACGATCCAGATCTGATCTTAATTCAATGGCTCAGATCATATCATGATTTCGCATCTCGTGAGTTCAGTGGTTATGTTTCTTGCCTCTCCAAGTCGTGAGTCGCGAAACTCCGAGATGAAACTGGATCAACGGTCCAGAACAAAACTTTGATCTGACGGCTACGATTAAATCGTGATTTCGCATATCACGATTTTGATAGTTATGTTTCTTGCCTATCCATGTCGTCAGTTGCAAAACTCCGAGATGAAGCTGGATCAACGGTCCAGAACAAAACTTTGATCTAACGGCTGCAATTAAATCGTGATTTCGCATATTGCGATTTTGATAGTTATGTTTATGGCCTTTCCATGTCGCGAGTTGCGAAACTCCGAAGTGGAGTCGGATCAACGGTCCAGATCAACACTTGATCTAATGGTCATCGAGAATTGTAAATGGAATCCAACGATCAGAAATGCTGCTTCTCCTCCCGAGCTTACTTTGTTCTGCTTACTCTGATCTTTGCCATCGCTGATCTTTGTCATCGCTGATCTTTGCCATCACTGATCTTTGTCATCGCTGATATTTTCCATCCCTATTCTTGCCATCAATTATCTTTGTCATCGCTGTTCTTTCCATCAATGACAAGCTTACTCCCAACTGTAAACCTTCCAACAAAGATGATCCTGTGGAGAATATTACTCTCAAACAAAAAAATTCTCCATAAGTTCCTTGAGTAGAAGGATGTATATTAAAATGCAGTTAGTATTTTACCCAACGAGATTGAATCATGCTAGTCTGTGGAAAATGAATCCTATTATTTCTTTAGGAAATGATAGTCGATCCTATAGGAGTGGGATTATGTTGATGGACACTAATAGCAAGACTTGGATGCGAATGGATTGAAAGTATCAGGAGCAGTAATAATTACTTCTTTAATGAAGGATTAAACCTTGTATATGTGTATAATCCCTCATGATCAGAGGAATGAGTCTAATGACCATTCTATGAAAAGGGAGAGCATGCACAGTTCTTGAGTTTCGAAGAGAACTGAGAAACAAATTTTTGTTTCTAGGTACAAGAATTGTTGGGCATGGTTTTTCTAATCAAGCTGATAAATAGAGCTTTAGAAATATAGAGTGATTGAGTGAGAAATCAATACAGCCTCCCTTTCTTGGTGGATAGGAAACTAATATTCTAGAATTCTTGTGGGAGGAGGAGAGTGATATCTGTCCCTGACTGTTGCTGAACAAAAGGAAGAACTCTAGGTGTAATGGTTAAGACTGATTATGACCTAAAGATACTATGGAATTCTGAACTAGAATACTTATTAAGTAACATAATTCAAAATTGTATTTGGGCTTTGAGGGAATAGTCCAAATTTTATTAGACATTAAAATTTATTATAAATAAGGTTAAATGGTTGATTAAATGTTGATCCTGAATGTGGTAAAGGAAGTTTTGGGGAACTTCTAGAAGCCCAATGGGTCATATTGACATCCAGTAGTGGATGGTAGCCTTATAGATATAGTTGGACCCTAGTAAAAGGAATCTAGAAAAGTATTTCCTTGATCGAAAGGTCTGCTGATCAAGACCAGTTGGAAGCTAGATTGGTTGTTTTATTACCTTGGGCATGGTTATAATTTCCCATATTGTATTTATGAGTGGGAAATGTTTTCATGAAAGTTGAGGCAAGAGTGTTTTCTTGCTAGTTGTTATCGCATAGAAAGGGAAACATAGTTATGACTATGTCTGTTAAACTGGCAGGTGGATATCATGTGAATGACTGCAAGCTATAAAATAAGGGGGAGGTTTGGTGTTAAGTGTACCTATGAGGCTTGTCATAACAACGAAAGCAATATCCTTGGAGGAGGATCTAGAAGCCTGATATGTCCATGTGCATGTATGACATGGAAAGGGTGCAAGCAATGAGCTTGCATGATGAATGTTTGGTTAGGTTTGTATGTGTTTGAATGCATGGGTTAGTGCATTGTGAGGATTCTCGACATGAAGACTGATGTTAATACCAGTTAGGTATGAAAAATATTAAATGTGCAAGTAATGCACATGTATGATGTAAGAGTATAGGTGTACTAAAGGAACAATATGACTGCCTTGATGAGTGATATGTAAGGTAAGAATTTCACTTGCCAAGATTAAGTGAATACCATGGATGCATCATTGACTCCACTATGAAGAGTCATGTAAGTTATGTTTTGAATGATATCTTAAGGGGAATGTGCTCAATTCCCTCAGGAAAGACTAGTATAAATATATGAAAGAGTGAACGAGCAAGGATGTTATGTTGTCAAGATAAGAGGAAAATGATTCTTCCTTTGAGGGTCACATGGGAATGATTGTGAACAATCATGAGTTGATTGATTTTAAAATAGAGGTGTAGGTGGGTTCTGAAATATACCTATGGAAGATACACATAGGATTATGATTATGCATATGGTTAAGTACATCATGGATGTAAGTTAAAAAAACTAGAATATGTGTGGGTACATAACTTGGATGCATGACAAATATGCATGTTTATATTACTTATGGAATATTTGGTAAACAACTGAAGCTAACTCAAAGTTGAGGCCATCACAGATAGTGATGGATATTTAATAAGGAAGTTGCATGCTGAAGGAGTTCCTTGTCGAGGAACTATGTGAAGACTCTATAAGGAGAACAAAGTCACAACCTTAATGACTGCTGAGAATTAAGCAGTGAGCTACAAGCTTGTATATATATATATATATATATAATAATCTTGGATTACATTTTGAAAAAAAATGTTTTCTATTACCAAATCAAGGTTAGAACTCTCATTTAGATAGACTGCAGGCACAAGATTGTAGAAATCTCTTCAATCAACTATAAATCAAGATCATGAAGATCAAGGAACAAAACCCTGATCGAATCAGGTTAATCAAGAACCCGATAGAGGAGGTGAATGTGAGTCATTCATTAGAGAGAAAATAGATCCCAGTTGTCAGATCGACTTAAGGATCCACTTGAGTTAACAGATCAAACACCATTCATTCAATTAGATAGACGGTCAGGGATCATTGCTAAATGCGAAGGAAAAATTAACGGATGTACTAGTTCACGGTCCACAATCAACCAGGATTCTTGATCTTGATAGGTCAACAGATCAATGATTCACGTCGATTCCATTACGAGTGAACATCTTCCATTGCAGAGATCAGGAGGAGGGTTAAACCACGATATAGTTTAGGTTCTGCAATCCCTTGCAACCATCGGATCTAGGGGAGGACGGATATACACCGTTGATAATCAGACAAGAGATTAAACCATGGTCATAGTGCTTGGACACAGGAGCTGAAAGGATAGCACCTGAAAATAATAGAGCCGAGGTCAAAACTCTCTATCATATGGAGAGAAAACAAAGTTCCTCCAGGTCAGTTAAGGAAGATAGAGTTTCTCACTTTGCGTTAGACTGTGGTCGCAGGGACTGGTTCTATGGGAAAAGGGCCAATAGAACGATGAAAAGAATTTGATCTGTTAGTGATCGAATAGGAAGAGAGAATAGAGATCGATCCTCAACAACCCCTTGCGGTTTTAGATCACCCTAAGACTAATAGGGGCATAACTGTGGGAAGAGCATGGGAGGTGCATCTAAATAACTCAGTTGGACTGAAGGTCCAGGGTTGTGTAGAAGGAATTGGACCAACGAAGAGTTCCTTGACTCCTTCCTGGTTGTTTATTGTATCTCTCTGGTACGATAGATTGATTTACTAATGTAGGTAAGTGTTTTGACATAATAGTGATTATGGTTTAACAACTATAGAAAAAATTGAAAATTGTTTGTGTTTCACTCATGGAAACATTAATGATAACGTGAAGAAGTGCATACGTATATGCTAGGACATATATGAAAATTTCTTGTTGAAATGATACATACATTTTTACTTTACATGACAATTAACATAATCATGATGTATGACATGTGTAGAAAGAAATTGGATTTGATGAGAAAGACAGTTGCCAATGATGGAAAACCTCAAGCAGAGGAAGTCTATGCCAGTCAAGGATGGGTCATAATCCTTGCAATAAAGTGAATGAGTAAAGAGTACGATGGGTACAATGACCAATCTAGGGAGATTGGGAATAAAGGTGCTCGTAGTTAGCACATTGCATGGAATTGCTTTGAGGAAATGCTTGCTTGCATAAAGGACAGAAAATGGATTTTCCATTGAGGAAGGAGGACCTTCCAATATCTCTACTTACATTGTATAGGTGTTAGAGAAAATCAAATTTGGGTGGCCATGAGTGTTGGCATCCTGGTTACTAATGAAGGAAGAATGTTTGAGTGCATTCGAGAGAAACTTATAGTTTCATATGTGTTGATTTGGGATCATGATCAACCTGTAGTAGGAAGTACATTCATGTTGCATATTGAATGAGAATGAATAATCCCTATCATGAAAAGGTTGGTTAATCTCCAACACACCATGGAAACGTGCTTGTCATAAAGTGTGGCAAACTTGAAATCAATGCAAGGTTGCATTGGGTGTGAATGTGGCCATGAATATTGGCACATGGATTAAAGACATTTAATATTTAAATTGCATTTGGAAAATTTAGTATGTTGACATGATTCTTACATAATAATAATATTTCCTTTTTGCTTTATACCTTTGAATAGATGAAAATGACTTGGATTGTTAGTATGCATCATTTGAAAATATAATGTGTATGGAAACTAACAATTTGTTTGGCTGAGGAATGTTGAAGTTGAAAGAAGAAAAAGGGTCTTGGATAGGGAAGTCTTGTAATCCCATAAGGAAGACCAATTTCCTGTTGAGATAAACGACTATGGGAAGGAAATTCACATACTTTTGAATCCCGTTCTTGTGTGGAACATATATGAAAGTAAATGTGGAAATTGGAAAATCTGTGGGTGACATATTTGCAATAAAATTATGAATTCAAAATTGATAATGATATCTCATAAATCTATGTATACCTGTAATACATGTGAGAAGGAAAATATTTGTCTAGGGAGGACAAATGAAGACTGCCAATATGGAAAGCGTTAAATATGCTATTGTTGAGACATAAGAACCCTATGGTAAGCCATGATCACCCTAGAACATGTTGTGTTGTGGTAACACAAGCCAGAGGGACGCCTAGGGAGAGAAAGTATGAGGGACACCTTGACTGTAAGGATCAATGAATTATTTAGAACTCTTTTTTTGCGAGAAATACTTGTAAAGGAAAGATGGATCACCTGAATAACTGTATAAGAAAGAAGGGGATGTCTGAGCCTAGACCTGGAGGGTGAGTGATCTCAAGGAAGATGATACTTTGAAAATTATTATACACCATTTATTGGGATCATGCACACAATGGGTATGTCGAGGAGAAATAGTGAGCTCGGATAAAAATATATCCATGTTGATGCAAATCCAAAGACTACACATATAAGTATTGTGCTAGATTATGAAAATTTGCCTCTTGAATTTTGAACAACAATAATATGATTCACATTAAATTGTGATTAATGTGTTTTTTTTCCAAGAATTAGTGAAGACAAGTGGAGAAAGAAAAGAGTCTTAAAAAGGACCTGACCAAGAAAGAAGGTCAAGAATTCTAAAGAAATTGAATGAGAAATGCATGATAGGTGTTACTGAGAAAGAAAACTGAGGACGATGTTCCTTTTTAAAGGGGAGGGGATTGTAACACCCCTGTTTCCCCCAGCTTGTAATTAATCATTAATTAAGATTATAATGTTGTGGCATGGGAATGATGTAAATTTATTATTGTTTGAATTTCCAATAACTGGCTTTGCGGTGAATTCTCAAATTATTGGCCATGATATCACTAGAGGAAAGAGTGAGGAAACTGTAGAAAAGGGTTCATTAGTTCAAATGAACCAAATTCTCTTTGTTGAGATAATAAGCCCCATCCATATCCTGAGGAGGAATTAGTTAAGGAAATAAGGACAAGTGGTTGAACCATCAACCACCCCCATGAATGGAAGCATGGCCTGACTGAAGAATTTCAGCCTGAAGTACCACAGGGTTGGGCAGACTAGGCTGACCCGAGTTTCCTTCTTAGAGAAGGAACAAGACAGGTCGATAACCTTCTCGAGGAGGAGAAAGACATAGGGAGATATATTGGAGAAGAAATATAAGAAGGAGACACACATAGGAGGATACATGAGCATGAGGCTCTGCGGAGAACAAGAGAGACACCAGATAGGAGAGCATGCACATAGGGGAAAATGACCCGAGTAGGAAATTGTGAGTTTGATGTTGAGGAGGCATTTGATAAACCTCACAGAGACCATGAAAAAGAAATAATTCTCTGAGTGATTCATAGAAAGTTCCCTTTTGATATCATGTCTTGGCAAGGGGGTGGCCAGAGTGCTAAGAATGAATGCCTATGAGCCTATGGTTGGGTGGAGAGGCGAACACCCACAGTGAGTCAGTTGGTGATCAACCGTAATAGATAAGTATTTTCATGATCTGTGTCGTACAATGGATGTGATGATTGAATGTATGTGTTTATGGTTAAGTTTTATAGTGTTTGAACAATTATTAGAAAGGATCATTTGCTTCTATAAACTGCTATATTTACATGGCCTTCTACTTATCTCATTTTGGTCGTTAGAGAGTTATGGAATGTGAGTCTATAGGAGAGTCAGGGTAGGATTAACTGAAACATTTAAGTCATGTTGAACTTTTGAGTCTACTTTAGCGGGAATGTCAAGTTCAAACTCGGTGGAAGAAGGGCACTTCCTTCAAAACTTTAACTCGTGTGACCGAGGGCTCATACCCATGGCCTTAAATTAAATCTTGGCCAAAATATGAGTGTATCCCCCCCCTGAACCTCAATATGATTCCATATGACCTAGGGTTGGAAACTCCTCGTTAGAGCCCAAAAAGGTGGAAGATACTAAGGCTTCGAAACTCTGGGAATTCAGATCCCAGGGACATATGACTTAACAACCCTCGAAAATAGATGAAGGCCAAAGCCACGAAGTTAACATGGATCATTGAGAGTAAGGGGATGCGTGCCAACTGATTAATGACTATCGACTATTCGGTGGTATTAAAGTGTAAACAAAAAAATAATGCAAGTTTACTTGAAGCTCTGCAAGCTAGAGTAAATTATGGTCGTTAACCCTAAGTGCATGTGGCGATCGATCGGGCATGGTTTGAAGTTCATAGCTTCGAGAGAAAGATGGAATATTAGACGCCAAACTCCCAAATGCTAGTTTTATGAAGCAACGTGGAATGTCGATCCTCATATCCTTCGGGATCCTTCTCAACCATCGATCTAGGGACTCCGTTGAGAACCCCTCTTAACCTTCCAATCATTCAGAGTAGGGACTCATGTACTATACTTCGACGAATTCCTACTTTGGGAGAATGGAGCGGTCGTAGAGTCAAAAATTCCGAAGATTGAATCTATGAAGCAATGTGAACCGTGGATCTAAGGATCCTTCAGAACCCTTCTCGATCGTCATATTAACCTAATGAAAAGATGGCGTCAAGTAATTTGGCCTAGTCCTACTTCAGTAGGTTTAACCGGTGAGTGAAAGAGAATATTGCAGGAGCACCACATGCTAGAGTGACGTAGCATAATGACATCACCTAGGGTGAGCTGGACTCATCATATGTGTAACATATGTCACCTCGATTTGTAATTTTCACAGACCCTAGGTGTCAAATGGATCTGGACAGGTGGCACCAGTTGATCGGGCCATGTGTTTCCCTTGTCTTCTGCCAAATGTCGCCTGTTGGGCCTATGTTGTGGTCATCCCAACGTTGACCACTCCAGGATCCATATGAAAGTCACATGACCAAACTCCCGAATACCGAAGTCGCGAAGCGACGGGGGTCGTTGATCTGGAGTATCTTTGAGACCGTTTGTGACCGTTGGATCTACTCCATGGACCATTAGGCTTTGACCTACTCTTGGAGTAAGGAGAATATTACACTATGAAACCATGAACTCGGAATTTGCGAAGCAACGAAGGTTGTATATCTATGGATCTAAGTGGATGGATCTCTACTATGATATTTGAGGGACGTTAGAAGGTTGTCAGTCCGGTGTGACATGGCAATCCTACATAACCAGGGTCATGTGGAACCATAATCGACAAGCCACGTGTCTCCTCGATTTTTTATTTCCATAGAACCTATATTCCTATTGGCACATGACACATGTCACCCTCTGATAAGGCCACATGTTACTCCTTACCCTCACCATGTGTCAGTCTCTGGTACGTGCCCACCTGGCCAAAGTGGTTGGTGATGAAACCGACACTTCGGGAGTCTATGACTTCAGGACACCGGAGGATTGGGGGTGTAGTATCACATAGAGACTAAAAGGCCTGAAGGCTGGAGCTACATGGAAACATTTCGACAATCTGGGAGTTCGAGAGTCTGGAGTGTTCACATGCAGAATGGAAAAGAGGCGTTAAACTTTGACGTTTTGAATGCCAAACTCTCCCCTATAGCTTATGTGTCTAACGGAGAATTAAATCCCATTGTTGGATTAGACGATGGATGGACTTCCACCTTGGATGTAGGAGCTTGAGGATGGTATAGATTGGATGGATCCACGTGGCCCTCAACCAATGAACACCTGAAGAACTTTGGGAAGCTGTAACTTGTAAACCAAAGGTCGGTTTAGAGTTGGGTAACAGTCGTTACAAAGTTACAATTGAGTAGACAATGATGGAGACCTCGGGAAGAAGATTTGAGATGTTTAAGGAAAGAAAATTTTTGATGCCCCATCCCTTAAAAAGGTACTTAAGGGGTTGGGTGTCTTAAAATTTCCCTCACCCTTCTGATCTCCATCCATTTGGATTTACTCCTTTAAGACCAACTCAAAGATATTCCACATCACCTCGCTGTGAAGTTTTGATCCTTCTATCGAGAATGACATCTTCCTATAGCTCTTCCAAATATTCTGGAGAAAAATCATCAACTGTTGGAAATTGAATACTTTCATCTTCATCCATAATCATAAGAGGCTCATAAAGCTTCAAATTCTCAACATTTACCATTGAATACATTTGCATGTACGCTGGTAGATCTAAACGAAATGCATTAGTACTAATCTTCTCTCAAATATTGAACTGACCATATCGGATTGGCCTTAGATATTTGCATTCACCTTTCATTCTATCTTTACTGATATGTAGCCATACTTGATCATCGACTTCAAACTGATGATCAACCCAATGTTTGTCATGCCTTGCCTTATATTTGGCTTGACTCTTCTCCAATTGTTCCTGTACTTCTTGATGTACCTATTGAATCTTTTGAATGAACTTCTTAGATTTATTTGTATCATCATGTCCATGTTCTTGATTTGTTTCACAAAAAACAATTTCCATAGGTGATTTAGGCAAGTACCCCAAACATACTTCAAAAGGAGTTTTCTAAGTAGACGAATGCATGGCATGATTATAGGCATGCTGGATATAAGGCAATTGTTCATCCCATAAGTTAGGATGTTTGTTGTGGTATACTCAAAGTAGATGCACCGTTGTTTTGTTTAACACCTATATCTGTCCATATGTCTGCAGACGAAAATTCGTGCTCTTATTTAACTTAGTGTCCATTAGCTCCCATAAATGAGTCCAAAACTTTCCAAAAAATCAAGATTCTCAATCTGATATAATATATATGGGAAGTTCAAAATGAACCCATACATTAGCAAAGAACATCTATGTTGTTTGTTTAGTTGTGACATGTTTCTTGTGTGGCATTAGAATACACATCTTGTTGAATTTGTCCACTACGACATATATATAATTGTGACCTGTCAAGGACATCGGAAAACCTCCTAAAAATTCCATGGAAATACTTTCCCATGGGTTTGAAGGTACCACAAGTGTTGTATATAACCCCAAATTTATGTTGCTAGGCTTACTTGTGGCACACATGACACACCCTTTGATATACTGGGAAATTGTCTCACTCATCCGAGGCTAATAACAATACCTCTGTAACTGAGCTACGGTTTTACCAACCCCAAAATGTCTAGAGATGAGAGATGTATGACCTTCTCTGATTACATTTACTCTTTCATCTCTTGGTATACATAACTTTCCAAGATGATATAATAAATGGTCACGTATATAATAGTCTGAATGATCATTGATGTGAGATAATGCATCATATACTTCTTTAAAATCATCATCCCTAGCATATTGTTCAGGATAAATTTCATGTGTTAAAGTATTATACCTGATTATGGTAGATGCATTAATTATTGGTATTAATAACATATATGCAACCTTGTTATGAATACCCTTCTTATAGTTGATTACCAGATAAAACTATTGTAGAAAACCCATCCATATGAAGTGTCGTGACTATTGTAGCTTGGTTTGTGATTGAAAATATTGTAATGGTTGATGATCTGTATGAATGATTGTCACCTTCCCCATTAAGTAATGCTTCCATTTATTTACACTTTGTACCAACGCATACAATTCCTTATTAGATGTTGGATAGTTAATCACAACTTTAGTGAAAGTCTCAAAATGATAACATATAGTTTTATATCATTGCATCAATACTGTGCCCATGACATATCTGTTTGCATCTATCTGAATTTCAAATGGTTGTTGTAGATATGGAAATTCCAGAACTGTTGCGGTGCTTATCTTTTCCATCAATTTCTTGAAGGATTTGTGTTGCTTGCATCCCCATTGAAAGGCCTGTTTAACACTCATTAATTCATGTACATGTGTTTTTATGTATGATAAATTAGCAATGAATTTCCTCTAGTATTGTACTTCTCCTAAGAAGCTCCTAACTTCGGTGTCAGTAGTCGATTGGGCCATTTCACAATGACTTCAAATTTTGCAACATCTACTTTTAGATGACCATTTTCTACAATGTAACCCTAATATACCAGAGACGTTTTTCCAAATTCACACTTAGATGAATTTTCTTATAACTTCTCCTTCTTCAAGAGTTCAAAGACTATCTTGACATGCTTTATATGATCCTCCCATATTCGACTGAAGGTCAATATGTTGTCTAAATAGAGAATGACAAATCTATCTATATAGGGTCTGAACACATCATTCATCACTCTCATAAAAGTTGTTGGTGTTTTACATAACCCAAATGACATAACTAACCATTCAAACAAGCCTTGATTGGTCTTGAAAGAAGTCTTCCATATGTCACTTTCTACAATTCTGATATGATGGTAACCACTTCTCAAGTCCAACTTGGTGAAATACACAACATCCGTTAACTGATCTAGTAGATCATCAATTCTTGGAAGAGGATAACGGTTCTTTACCATAATCTTGTTCAAGTATTGAAAAATGATACACATCCTCCACATGCCATCTTTATTTGGAACTAATACAATAGGAGAACCACACAGAGAGGACCTTGGTCTGATGATTCCTTTATCGAGTAGCTCCTGAACTTGCTTCTTGATTTCTGCATTCTCGATCATTGTGACCTGTACATTCCAATGTTCGAAAGAGGAGCATCCTATTGCAAATATATTTCATGTTCAACCTCCCTTTTAGGAGAAAATATTGTAGGTTCCTGAAACAACTCATCATAATTAGATATGATGTTGATCAATTCCTGATTATGATTTGGATCACAACCTACTAAAGCATATGATATCTCTTCTTCTTTCTGCTTCACTATCACGAGAACAAAATTTTTACTTGCGCTCACAAGTCTCTTCATTTCCCCTATTCTCACTAAAGAAACATTAGTTTTGATGCAATGAGCTCAAAAAATATATCCAATCCCATCCTTGAAAATATTATATTTATTTTCTTCTTGATAGAACATAGCCTTTTTGTCAAATAGATATGCACTACCCAAGACAATGCAACATATGTCAAGAGGAACAACATCTAACTCAACCTCATCATATAACTTATTTGTTATTGCACTGTTTTGTCACTTGCAACTTAGCATCTTCACACACCCAACCTAATGGATATGTTTTTTTATGAGGTGTCATCTTCAATCCCAGCTTCTTAACAATTGTTTCTGATATTAGATTAACTTGAGATCCATTGTCAAATAAAGTATCTAGCTTTGTATGCTTGATTACAACTCTGACATGGAAAATCTTGCTCCTTTTATTCTGATCAATATCACTTTACATATTAGCAGATTGAACTGAAGAGTTTGAACTCATGGTTGATATACCTTTTCTTCCTATGACCATGATCTTGGATTCATCTCCGGAATCTGACCCTATATCCTGACGGATTAATGCAACAATCTTCTTCTTCCTTTTATCCTTGTTTCTCTTTGGTCATAATTTTGGATGCATCTTCCAACACTGTGATTCCTTATGTCCCTTTTTATTACAATGGGAACATGTAGGTCTTCCCTTAGCTTGCTTCACTATGGCTGATTTCTTACTCTTCCATTTAGCTTTCGGTTTCTTCTCGAACTTGAATGGCTTATTATATTTGCTCCCATGCTTACACTTACTAGCTTCTAGGTGGGTATCTTGTATTGACACCTTATCGATGTTAGTAGGGTTGAACATTAGAATAGTGTGGTGGAGATATGAGTGCATGCCACCAATGTACTTCAAAATATTTTTATGAGTATACAACGGAATTCTTAGGGATAATGCCTTATTTTTGAATTCATGAGTATATTCTTGAATATTCTGGCCTTTACCCTGTCTCATATGTTTCCAATCGATCATTGTCGTTTGTGTATGTGCGAGTGGATAGAATTATTTCCTAATAGCCTTAGTAAGTTTATCCCAGGAAGAGATTACTTTACCTTTTTGAATAAGATCAACTTGCATATTACTCTCCCACCATATTAAGGCAATGG
>ML813987.1:60284-96047 GCA_009831015.1 Picea engelmannii | reverse complement strand
GTGGGTGAATCAATATTGTTCCTTTTTTCAAATTAAATTAATTCTATAATTATTAATATATGAACCATAACAATGTATCAACAAGAATGTGCAAAACTCTGAATTTTAAATGTAACAATCATAAAAGATTAAATTTGATTTACAAGTTACAGTTTGTAAGAGACACCAATATCTCTTATTTTGAGCACCAAATCAAGGAGACACCAATCCCCTATTTTCCAAGCACCAACTCTCTGTAGATCAGGCTCCAACCTATAGAGGACTCCAATCTTCTTGTTTTCAAGCACCAACTTGAGGAAGTTGCAACTCCCCATTTTAGGAATCAACCTGTAGACTTCTCCAATCCTCCCTTGATCCTCCCTTCCAACCTCACTTCATGTGTATATTTCAGGTTTCATATACTTCCCTGGACTTTTCTTCTATTTTTAATCTTCTAGATTAGCTCATAGAGACACCCTTCTTCCAACATACTTTTCTCTTTATATAGACTTTTAACATGTCTGAAATTAAAACATTATGTCTCTTTGTATGAAACAATGAACCTCTTCATTTAATAATAATGCTATCATTTTGTCATTAAAATTTTTCATCTTTTGATTCAAAAGACTTCAAATCCCTTGTAATTTTTTTAGCATTTATCCTTCACGTGTTGTAACAATAATAAAATATCTGGGTGCTAAAATATGTTTACTATTGTTGTAGCGGTTCTTTGAACAAAACTTGATCTTTAACAAATTAATTATCATAATCACACACACACACACACACACACATAATTTGATTCTTGTGAATCGATCACAAGGATTGACTTTTCTTATTTTTGTCTCAAACTTCCATTATGTCTTTAGTTCTTTCAAGGATCTGATTCGAGCTTTTCTCTGGTGCATTTATTATGTTGTCGTGGAGAATGGATGATAATCTCACAACCCCTTTTTTCATTAGAACCAATAGTTGTGACCAATAGTTAAACAAATGAGGCACACGACCTGTTTTATGTTTTATCCCATAGGCACTTTTTTTCACCAAGTGACCATATCTGATGATCAGGTGCTATCTCGGTTAGCACTTTTAACCTCTCACAACTTCATATTCCATATTCCCTTATGACCAAGAGTGAGCACAAACATAAATTATTTTGGTGTTTAACCAAATCGATGGTTTGCTCTTAATCAACTATTGATTGGGCAGTCCTCATTCATTTCACATTTGAAAGATGCACTCGAATTAATCCCAACCCAAAATGTGATAGAACTACGTGGATTATTAATTTTGACTTAATATAACTATCGGGTTTGGCCTTCGTAATTAACGATCGTGTTATTTCATACATGAATTCGATACAGGTCGTTTGATCATGCTTCCCTTATGATCAACGACCAATGTCGACCGATCTTCTCATCGTCGTCCAATTTTCAACGTTGTTGACTCTACCAAATGAAAAAGAACAATTTAATTTGTATTTAGTATTGCTAAGTGTCACCCCCAAGTCTTTGACGTTCTTGGAAATGGAAACGATGCATGGGTTGAGACTCTCTAATGTTGTGAATTAGGTGCTTCTGGAATCATAGTTTGAGATGTGAATTTTGAACTTTTTGTAACTTTTTTTGTTCCTGAATTTATGATTGGTTTTGTAATGAAGACACAAACTTTAATGGATTAGGCATTGAATTATTCCATGATATCTTCAAGTGTGAACAATAAATTTTGTTGGGACATATCTCATTTCCAGTGCCATTTTTTAATAAACCCTTATTAACTTCTTCACCTATGACTTGTTTGTAACAAAATCCATCTTGGTAAAAACATTTACACAGTGCAGTTCAAGTTGCACTATTGCAAAAAGAAATGCCATACAACCACTTAGACAAACCCTGGGAAATTAAAGAAAGATAGTCATTATCTAAATAATCCTCCAAGTGTTCCATATATACGTCCTCCATTTGGACCCATATTCAGTTCCTCCATGACATCTTCCAAAGATATTAGTTCCCTAATATCAATAGCTATTGAATACTTAAAATCCTCTATAGTCTGGATGTTACTCCCATTTCACTAAGGCTGAAGATGAAATGCTTCTAAGAAGAAGATTGAGTTTACCCTTTGAATAAACTATACAGTGACTGGTTTGTGGATGTTGATGAGTTTGATGACCACACAAGACTTGTCAACAAAAATACTAGAACACCTCATTATTGATATCCTCATATATTGTACTTTCTCATTGCATTATTCACTCAAAATAGTAGCATGTATTGCAACTCCGTGTGCAACATCCTCATCATGGTTAATGCTCTTGCAAATTTCCTTTGCAACTAGTGTAGCAAAATTCTTTAGCAGAGTTATAGTTTGAATGAGCTTGAATGATAAATATTATTGACATCAATGAAAACACCATGTCCAACATTCTCCATATTGAACCTCTTTGAAGTCAATGCCAACACCATAACACCAGGTCCAACAACTCTCATATCAAATGAAAATTTATTAACTTGTGACAACTAGCATCAATTTAACAACATGCATATGTAAAGGACTGCAAGCGATGCCAATTTTTTTTCTTATTATAACTCACAAAAGGTTTCCATTATGATCCCTGGTAGGATGATATGGCATAGAGCATGTGGAATGAATGCACACCTAGTGATGTGCATATGGAAGCTTCGATTATTCTTATCCTCTTGTTTCTCCCAGTCAAAAATTTTGGTTTCAACTAGAAGGGTGTTCTAGGAAGTGTATTAGGCAAGGACTTCAAGGAAAGAACTACGTCGAAGTGCATACTCCAAAATGCATAATCATTTCCTTTGAACAATGGTGCTCTTGGAAAAAATTCCTTCTTGTTGATCCATTGGATTTCTCAGAATATGCCTTCAAGTGGTTAGACTTTGGTGAAGGAACCAACTCTAATACCAATTGTTGGAATGTTTTTAAATACTGAGAGGGGGGGGGGTGAATCAATATTGTTATTTTTTTCAAATTAAATTAATTATGTAATTATTGATATATGAACCATAACAATTTATCAACAATAATGTGCAGAACTCTAAATTTTAAATGTAACAATAATAAAATATTAAATTTCATTTACAAGTTACAATTTTTAAGAGATACCAATCTCTCTTATTTTGAGCACCAACTCAAGGAGACACCAATCCCTTGTTTTCCAAGAACCAACTTAAGGAAGCACCAAATCCCTACAGATAAGGCTCCAATCTGTAGAGGACTCCAATCCTCTTGTTTTCAAGCACCAACTTGAGGAAGCTGCAAATCCCTGTTTCAAGCTTCAACCTGTAGAGGAATCCAATGCTCCCTTGCTACTCCCTCATATTGACATCCAGTGGTGGATGGTAGCCTTATATATATAGTTGGACCCTAGTAAAGGGAATCTAGAAAATTATTTCCTTGATCGAAAGGTCTGTTGATCAAGACCAGTTGGAAGCTAGATTGGTTGTTTTATTACATTGGGCATGGTTATAATTTCCCATATTTTATTTATGAGTGGGAAATGTTTTCATGAAAGTTGAGGCAAGAGTGTTTTCTTTCTAGTTGTTATCGCATAGAAAGGGAAACATAGTTATGACTATGTCTGTTAAACTGGCAGGTGGATATCATGTGAATGACTGCAAGCTATCAACTGAGGGGGAGGTTCGGTGTTAAGTGTCCCTATGAGGCTTGTCATAATGACGGAAGCAATATCCTTGGAGGAGGATCTGGAAGTCTGATATGTCCATGTGCATGTATGACATGGAAAGGGTGCAAGCAATGAGCTTGCATGATGAATGTTTGGTTAGGTTTGTATGTGTTTGAATGCATGGGTTAATGCATTGTGAGGATTCTTGACATGAAGACTAATATTAATACCATTTAGGTATGAAAAATATTAAATGTGCAAGTAATACACATGTATGATGTAAGAGTATAGGTGTACTAAAGGCACAATATGACTGCCTTGATGAGTGATATGTAAGGCAAGAATTTCACTTGCCAAGATTAAGTGAATACCATGGATGCATCATTGACTCCACTATGAAGAGTCATGTATGCTATGTTTTGAATGATATCTTAATGGGAATGTGCTCCATTCCCCCAGGAAAGACTAGTATAAATATATGAAAGAGTGAATGAGCAAGGATGCTATGTTGTCATGATAAGAGGAAAATGATTCTTCCTTTCAGGGTCACATGGGAATGATTGTGAACAATCATGAGTTGATTGATTTTAAAATAGAGATGTAGGTGGGTTGTGAAATATACCAATAGAAGCTACACACAAGATTATTATTATGCATATGGTTAAGTACATCATGGATGTAAGTTAAAAAAACTAGAATATGTGTGGGTACATAACTTGGATGCATGACAAATATGCATGTTTATATTACTTATGGAATAATTGGTAAACAACTGAAGCTAACTCAAAGTTGAGGCCATCACAGATAGTGATGGATATTTAATAAGAAAGTTGCATGCTGAAGGAGTTCCTTGTCGAGGAACTATGTGAAGACTTTGTAAGGAGAACAAAGTCACAACCTTAATGACTGCAAAGAATTAAGCAACGAGCTACAAGCTTGTATATAATAATAATAATAATAATAATAATAATAATCCTCGTTTACATTTTGAAAAAAAAATGTTTTCTATTACCAAATCAAGGTTAGAACTCTCCTTTAGATAGAATGCAAGCGCAAGATTGTAGAAATCTCTTTGATCAACTACAGATCGAGATCATGAAGATCGAGGAACAAAACCCTGATCAAATCAGGTTAATCAAGAACCTGATAGAGGAGGTGAATGTGAGTCATTCATTAGAGGGAAAACCAATCTTAGTCGTCAGATCAAATTAAGGATCCACTGGAGTTAATGGATCAAACACCAGTCATTCAATTAGATAGACGGTCGGGGATCATTGGTAAATGCAAAGGCAAAATTAATAGACGTACTAGTTCACGGTCCACAATCAACCATGATTCTTGATCTTGACAGGTCAATAGATCAATGACTCACGTCAATTCCATTACCAGTGAGCATATTCCATTGCAGAGATCAGGAGGAGGGTTAAACCACGATATAGTTGAGGTTTTTCAATCCCTTGCAGCCGTCGGATCTGGGGGAGGACGAATATACACCATTGATCATCAGACAAGGGATTAAACCATGGTCATAGCACTTGGACACAGGAGATGAAAGGATAGCACCTGAAAATAATAGAGCCAAGGTCACAACTCTCTGTCATATGGAGAGAAAACAAAGTTCCTCCAGGTTAGTCAAGGAAGACAAAGTTTCTCACTCTGCGTTAGACTATGGTCGCAGGGACTGGTTCTATGGGAAAAGGGCCAATAGAAAGATGAAGAGAATTTGATCTGTTAGTGATCGAATAGGAAGAGAGAATAGAGATCGATCATCAACAACCCCTTGCGGTTTTAGAGTACCCTAAGACTAATAGGGGCATAAATATGGGAAGAGCATGGGAGGTGCATCTAAATAACTCAGTTGGACTGAAGTTCCAGGGTTGTGTAGAAGGAATTGGACCAAGGAAGAGTTCCTTGACTCCTTCCTGGTTGTTTATTGTATATCTCTTGTACGAGCGATTGATTTACTAATGTAGGTAAGTGTTTTGACATAATAGTGATTATGGTTGCACGACTATAGAAAAAATTGAAAATTGTTTGTGTTTCACTCATGGAAACATTAATGATAACGTGAAGAAGTGCATACGTATATGCTAGGACATATTTGAAAATTTATTGTTGAAATGATACATACATTTTTACTTTACAAGACAATTAACGTAATCATGATGTATGACATGTGTAGAAAGAAATTGGATTTGTTGAGAAAGATAGTTGCCAATGATGGAAAACCTCAAGCAGGGGAAGTCTATGCCAGCCAAGGATGGGTCATAATCCTTGCAATAAAGTGAATGAGTAAAGACTATGATGGGTACAATGACCAATCTAGGGAGATTGGGAATAAAGGTGCTCGTAGTTAGCACATTGCATGGAATTGCTTTGAGGAAATGCTTGTTTGCATAAAGGACAGAAAATGGATTTTCCATTGAGGAAGGAGGACCTTCCAATATCTCTACTTACATTGTATAGGTGTTAGAGAAAATCAAATTCGGGTGGCCATGAGTGTTGGCATCCTGGTTACTAATGAAGGAAGAATGCTTGAGTGCATTCGAGAGAAACTTGTAGTTTCATATGTGTTGATTTGGGATCATGATCAACCTGTAGTAGGAAGTACAATCCTGCTGCATATTGAATGAGAATGAATAAGCCCTATCATGAAAAGGTTGGTTAAGCTCCAACACACCATGGAAACGTGCTTGTCATAAAGTGTGGCAAACTTGAAATCAATGCAAGGTTGCATTGGGTGTGAATGAGTGAGAAAACTGTAGAAAGAGTGAGGAAACTTGAAAGAGTGAGGAAACTGTAGAAAAGGGTTCATTAGTTCAAATGAACCAAATTCTCTTTGTTGAGATAATAAGCCGCATCCATATCCCGAGGAGGAAGAAGTTAAGGAAATAAGGACAAGTGGTTGAACCATCAACCACCCCCATGAATGGAAGCATGGTCTGACTGAAGAATTTCAGCCCGAAGTACCACAGGGTCAGGCAGACTAGGCTGACACAAGTTTCCTTCTTACAGAAGGAACAAGATAGGTTGATAACCTTCCCGAGGAGGAGAAAGCCATAGGGAGATAAATCAGAGAATAAATATAATAAGGAGACACACATAGGAGGATACATGAGCGTGAGGCTCTGCAGAGAACAAGAGAGACACCAGATAGGAGAGCATGCACATAGGGGAAAACGACCCAAGCAGGAAATTGCAAGTTTGATGCTGAGGAGGCATCTGATAAACCTCGCAGAGACCGTGACAAAGAAATAATTCTCTGAGTGATTCGTATAAAGTTCCCTGGTGATATCATGGCTTGGCAAGGGGGTGGCCAGAGCCCTAATAATGAATGCCTATGAGCCTATGGTTGGGTGGAGAGGCGAACACCCGCAGTGAGTCGGTTGGTGATCAACCATAATAGATAAGTATTTTCATGATCTGTGTCGTACAATGGATGTGATGATTGAATGTATGTGTTTATGGTTAAGTTTTATAGTGTTTGAACAATTATTAGAAAGGCTCATTTGCTTCTATAAACTGCTATATTTACATGGCCTTCTACTTATCTTGTTTTGGTCATTAGAGAGTTATGGAATGTGAGTCTATAGGACATTTAGGGTAGGATTAAATGAAACATTTAAGTCATGTTGACCTTCTAAGTCTACCTTAGCGGGAATGTCAAGTTCAAAATCGGTGGAAGAAGGGCACTTCCTTCAAAACTTTAACCCGTGTGATCGAGGGCTCATACCTACGGCCTTAAATTAAATCTCGGCCAAAAGATGAGTGTATCCCCCCCCTGAACCTCAATATGATTCCATATGACCTAGGGTTGGAAACTCCTCGTTAGATCCAAAAAAGGTGGAAGCTACTTAGGCTTCGGAACTCCAGGAATTTAGAGCCCCAGGACATATGACTTCACAACCCTCGAAAATAGCTGAAGGTCGGAGCCACGAAGTTAATATGGATCATTGAGAGTAAGGGGATGCATGTCCACCGATCAACAACTATCGACTATTCGACGGTATTAAAGTGTAAGAAAAAAAATCATGCAAGTTTACTTGAAGCTCTGCAAGCTAGAGTAAATCATGGTCGTTAACCCTAGGTGCATGTGGCGATCGATCGGGCATGGTTCGAAGTTCAGAGCTTCGGGAGAAAGCTGGAAGATTACATGCCAAACTCCCAAATGCCAAATTTACGAAGCAACGTGGAATGTCGATCCTCATATCCTTCGAGATCCTTCTCAACCATTGATCTAGGGACTCCGTTGAGAATCCCTCTTAACCGTCCGATCATTCAAAGTAGGGACTCGCGTACTATACTTCGACAAATTCCTACTTTGGGAGAATGGAGCGGTCGTAGAGTCGAAACTCCTGAAGATCGAATCTATGAAGTAATGTGAATTGTGGATCTAAGGATCCTTCAGAACCCTTCTCGGTCGTCATATTAACCTAATGAAAATATGGTGTCAAGTACTTTGGCCTAGTCCTACTTCGGGAGGTTTAACCGGTGAGTGAAAGAGAATATCGCTAGAGCACCGTAGGCTAGAGTGACATAGCATAATGACATCACCTAGGGTGAGATGGAATCATCGTATGTGTAACACATGTCACCTCGATTTGTAATTTTCATAGACCCTAGGTGTCAAATGGATCTGGACATGTGGCACCAGTTGATAGGGCCATGTGTCACCCTTGTATTCTGCCAAATGTTGTCTGTTGGGCCTATGTTGTGGTCATTCTGGCGCTGACCACTCCAGGATCCATACGAAATTCACACGAACAAACTTCCGAATACCGAAGTCGCGAAGCGACGAAGGTCGTTGATCTAGAGGATCTCCGAGACCGTTTGTGACTGTTGGATCTACTCCATGGACCATTCGGCTTTGACCTACTCTGGGAGTAAGGAGAATATTACACTATGAAACCATGAAATCTGAATTTGCGAAGCAACGAAGGCTATATATATATGGATCTAAGTGGATGGATCTCTACTGTGATATTTGAGGGACGTTAGAAGGTTGTCAGTCTGGTGTGACGTGGAAAGCCTACATAACCAGGGTGATGTGGAGCCATAATCGACAAGCCACGTGTCTCCTCGATTTTTTCTATCCATAGATCCTATATTCCTATTGGCACCTGGCACATGTCACCCTATGATAAGGCCACATGTTACCCCTTACCCTCACCGTGTGTCAGTCTCTGGTACATGCCCACCTCGCCAAAGTGGTTGGTGATGAAACCGACACTCTAGGAGTCTATGACTTCAGGACTCCAGAGGATTGGGGGTGTAGTATCGCAGAGAGACTGAAAGTCCTGAAGGCCGGAGCTATATGGCAGCATTTCGACAATCTGGGAGTTCGAGAGTCTGGAGGGTTTGCATGCAGAATGGAAAAGAGGCGTTCAACTTCGAAGTGTCAAATGTCGAAATCTCCCCTATAGCTTATGTGTCTAATGAATAATTAAATCCCATTGTTGGATTAGATGATGGATGTACTTCCACCTTGGATGTAGGAGCTTGAGTATGGTATAGATTGGATGTATCCATGTAGCCCTCAACCAATGAACGCCTGAAGAACTTTGGGAAGCCATAACTTGTAAACTAGAGGTCGGTTTAGAGCTAGGTAGCAGTCGTTACAAAGTTACAATTGAGTAGACAATGATGGAGACCTCAAGAAGAAGATCTGAGATGTTTAAGGAAAGAAAATTTTTGATGCCCCATCCCTTAAAAAGGTACTTAAGGGGTTGGGTGTCATAAAATTTCCCTCACCCTTCTGATCTCCATCCATTTGGATTTACTTGGTTTTACTCCTTTAAGACCAACTCAAAGATATTCCACATCACCTTGCTGTGAAGTTTTGATCCTTCTATCGAGAATGACATCTTCCTATAGCTCTTCCAAATATTCTAGAGAAAAATCATGAACTGTTTGAAATTGAATACTTTCATCTTCATCCATAATCATAAGAGGCTCATAAAGCTTCAAATTCTCAACATTTACCATTGAATACATTTGCATGTACGCTGGTAGATCTAAACGAAATGCATTAGTACTAATATTCTCTCAGATATTGAACTGACCATATTGGATTGGCCTTAAATATTTTCATTCACCTTTCATTCTATCTTTACTGATATGTAGCCATACTTGATCATCTACTTCAAACTGATGATCAACCCAATGTTTGTCGTGCCTTGCCTTATATTTGGCTTGGCTCTTCTCCAATTGTTCTTGTACTTCTTGATGTACCTATTGAATCTTTTGAATGAACTTCTTAGCTTTATCTGTATCATCATRTCCATGTTATTGATTTGTTTCACAAAAAACAAGTTCCATAGGTGATTTAGGCAAGTACCCCAAACATACTTCAAAAGGAGTTTTCTGAGTAGACGAATGCATGGAATGATTATAGGCATGTTGGATGTAAGGACATTGCTCATCCCATAAGTTAGGATGTTTATTGTGGTATACTCAAAGTAGATGCACCGTTGTTTTTCTTAACACCTATGTCTGTCCATATGTCTGCAGATGAAAATTCGTGCTCTTATTTAACTTAGTGTCCATTAGCTCCCATAAATGAGACCAAAACTTTCCAAAAAATCAAGATTCTCAATCTGATATAATAGATATAGGAAGTTCAAAATGAACCCATACATTATCAAAGAACATCTGTGTTTCTTGTTTAGTTGTGACATGTTTCTTGTGTGGCATTAGAATACACATCTTGTTGAATTTGTCCACTACGACATATAGATAATTGTGACCTGTCAAGGACATCGGAAAACCCCCTACAAAGTCCATGGAAATACTTTCCCATGGATTTGAAGGTACCACAAGTGTTGTATATAACCCCAAATTTATGTTGCTAGGCTTACTTGTGGCACACATGACACACCCTTTGATATACTGGGAAACTGTCTCATTCATCCGAGGCCAATAACAATACCTCTGTAACTGAGCTACGGTCTTACCAACCCCAAAATGTCCAGAGATGAGAGATGTATGAACTTCTCTAATTACATTTACTCTTTCATCTCTTGGTATACATAAATTTCCAAGATGATATAATAAATTGTCATGCATATAATAGTCTGAATGATCATTGATGTGAGATAATGCATCATATACAATGCACCTCTTCATTTAATAATAATGGTATCATTTTTTCATTAGTTTTTTTTGTCTTTTAATTCAAAAGACTTCAAATCCCTTGTAAGTTTTTCAACATTTATCCTTCATGTGTTGTAACAATAATAAAATATCTGGGTGCTAAAATCTGTTTACTGTTGTTCTAACAGTTCTTTGAAAAAACCTTGATCTTTGACATATTAATTATCTTAATCATATATATATTATTTTATTCTTGCGAGTTGATCACAAGTATTGACTCTTCTTATTGTTGTCTCACACTTCCATTGTGTCTTTATTTCTTTCAAGGATCTGATTTGAGCTTTTCTCTGGTGCATTTTTTATGTTGCTGTGGTGAATGGTTGCTAATCTCTAGACCCCTTTTTTCCAATAGAACCAATAGTTGTGATCAATAGATAAAAAAATGTGGTGCAAGACTTGTTTTATGGTTTTTCCAGTAGGCACTTTATTTTACCAAGTGACCATATCCGATGACTATGTGTTATCTCAGTTAGCACTTTTAACCTATCATAGCTTCATATTCCATATTCCCTTGTCTTGTGACCAAGATCAAGCTCAAACAAAGATTATTTTGGCGTTTAAACAAATCGATGGTTTTGTATTAATAAATGATTTATTGGGTGGTCCTCATGCATTTCTCATTTGAAATATGCACTCAAATTACTCCCAACCCAAAACGTGATAGAAATACGTGGATTATTGATTTTGAATTAATATAAATTTTGGTTCTGCCCTTGGTAATTAATGATCGTGTTATTTCAAACGTGAATTCGATACGGGTCGTTCAATCATGATTCCCTTCTGATCAATGTTCAACATCAATCTATTTGCTCATTGTCATCCAATTTGATCAACACTGTTGACTCTACCAAATGAAAAAGAAAACAAAATTGTATGCAGTACTGCTAAGTGCCACCTCCAAGTCTTTGACATTCTTGAAAATGATAGCGATGGTTGGTTTGAGAATCTTCGAGTCTGTGAATCAGGTGCTTCTGGAATCATAGTAAGAGATGTCAATTTTGAACTTTTTGTACTTTTTTTGTTCCTAAATTGATGATTGGTTTTTTAACGAACACAAAATTTAATGGAGTAAACACTGAATTCATCCATGATATCTTCAAGGATGAACAATAACATTTTTTAGGACATCTCTCATTTCCAGTGCCATTTTTTAATAAACCCTTATTAACTTCTTCACCTGTGACTTGTTTGTAACAAAATCCATCTTGGTAAAAACATTTACACAGGGTGGTTCAAGTTGCACTATTGTAGAAAGATATCCATACAAACACTTAGACAAAAAAATGGGAAATTAAAGCAATATAGTCATTATCTAAATAATCCTCCAAGTATTCCATATGTGAGTCCTCCATTTGGACCTAGATTCAATTCTCCATGACATCTTCCAAATATATTAGTTCCCTAATATCAATATCTACTGAATACTTAAAATCCTCTGCAGTCTAGATGTTACTCCCCTTTCACTAAGGCTGAAGATGAAAAGATTCCAAGAAGAAGATTGAGGTTACCCTTTGAACAAACTATATAGTGTTTGGTTTGTGGATGTTGATGAGTTTGATGACCACACAAGACCTATCAACAAAAATACTAGAACACCTTATATTTATTTATATCCTCATATATTTTACTTTCTCATTTCCTTCTTCACTCAAAATAGTAGCTTGCACTACAATTCCATGTGCAACAACCTCATCAGGGTTATGCTCTTGCAAAGTTCCTTTGCAACTAGTGTAGAAAAATTCTTTAGCAGAGTTATAGTCTGAATGAGCTTGAATGATAACTCTGATTGACATCAATGAAAACACCATAACACCATGTCCAACATTCTCCATATTGACCCTCTTTGAAATCAATGCCAACACCATAACACCAAGTCCAACAAATCTCATATCAAATGAAAAAAATATTAACCTATGACAACTAGCATCAATTCAATGGCATGCATATGTAAAAGACTACAAGGGCGACCGATTTTTTTCTTGTTATAGCTCACATAATGTTTCCATTATGAGGCATGGTAGGATGATATGGAGTAGAGCCCGTGGAATGAATGCACACCTAGTGATGTGCATATGGAAGCTTCAATTATCTTTATCCTCTCGTTTCTCCCATTCAAAAAATTTGGTTTCAACTAGAAGGGTCTTCTAGGAAGTGTATTAGAAAAGGAATTCAGGTAAATCACTATGACAAAGTGGAGGTTAGGATATGGGTTCAGGTAATGCAAGACCTAGTTGCTTGTAGTAATTATACCTTAGACTTTGAGCTTAGGTATTATGCTACTCACCTTTGAGCCTCTTTGTTCACAAATTCTTAGGAAGTGTTCTTTCTTGGACCACCTACTTCCATATGGATTTTATTCTAAAAGGCCCATTGTTTTTTCTTCTTCTTGACAGTTAGATCCAAAATAGGAATTATTTCTCTATGGTTTGTTTTGTAAGTCTTTTTCAATTTCCATCAATTATTATTTAAAAATTTGGGATAAGTTTTCCTATTTGTCTTTCTATAAAGGGATGAATGAACTTGGTGTAAATCTCAAGTGTATGCCATCCGATTCTAGAAAAATGGAAAGTATCCAAGACCATCTTTGAGATTCATTTTTTTGTTGTGAGCACCTTTGTGATGAAATTCAAGACGTTATTGCATAGGCATATGGGGAGAATAAAGACATGAAGAAGGGTCCGGGAAAACAATTATGAAAAGTATTTTAAAGAAACTAGAAACAAAAGGATTAGGATGTGTTAGCACTCTGTAAATCTGTTCGGCTGATAAAAAACGACGAAGGTAACTTTTTCAACCAACTTTGAGACCCAAAAATAGCCTTTCGGATCTGGAGAGGGCTCTCTCGGAAAAGGAGCAGTCTCCGCGCAGGATATGACTTTGAAAATAATGGCTAGATTTAATACCCATGATATGATGGGTTCTGGTTATATTGGCACAGGAAGGTAAGAATTGGGCTATGGGGTCGGTCTGAGGAAGAGATGAGACAAATGACTCAGTGACTGGACTTGAGAGGATAAGGCTAGGCGAGCAACAATCTTCAGTGTAAAACCGTAATGTGTGGCGGGAGAAATTATAGGAAGTAACTCAAGAGCACCGTTGTGGAAGAATTCAGAGTTACCTTTAGAGGAAACGTTTTGTCTAAGTGGCACAAACAAAGGGCGTTGTACAGCGAATCCGCAGGTTCAATAATTTGTTCCGAAATGGACAGAAAGAGATATAAAATAAATATAACAACAAATCACATACGCAAATAAAGAAGCACAATACATCTAACTGTTACAACTAGAATCTTTTCATCAAGTCACGGGACCTTTGCATTAAATTCCAGTCAAAACTTCATATTACATACAATAGCTATCGTCTACCAAATTTTCCAACCAACCCCGTTTACATGAAAATGATCCCCATATATAGAAATATAATTTCACCCTTGGCTATTAGGCTCGATCTACTCTCTCCTAGAATCATGGATCCATTTTCTTTGAAAGAGAGCAATAACTTCAACGAATTCACTAAAAATAGAAAACCCAACTTTGCCAAATCATAATCGTAACTGAAATATTCTTTATAGTCATTGATTATGATCAACATTCGACCCTATGGTTGTGATAAGTCATCATTTTCACTTCTGGTTACTCTATCACCCCTGCACAACAAGTCTGCTACGCAACAGTAACCTACAACAAAAACGCAGCAGAATGTGCAACAAAATGGTAAAATAGGCGTTAAATATGACATCATATCTCACTTATAAAAACCTTTTTTTAGAAACGGAGAGAGGTTTTTGTAGTTAAGATCGTTATAAATAAAAACCTCTCTCGGTTTCTTGATATTCATCTCTATATGGCTAGAATACGTGTCTCAAAAACATGTCTCGGACAGGAAATCACAAAAACTGAAAAATAGGGCTCAAAGATTCCTTCGAATCTCCCAATCCATGACACATTTTACAAATATGAGAGAGGTTTTTATTATTTGGTTTGTCCTTGACAAAAAATACTTGGGTATTTTCAAAATTACTCTCTAGTTGGTTGGAAATTGATATTGAAGTTGACTACTAAACCAATAATTTACGCAGTGCGACTTGTAGCATGTGTGCAAGAAAATCCATTGTGGGACAACCCACTGTGTGACAAAATCCACTGCATGAAAACATAATATGTGAAAAAACATCCTCTGCGCGAAAACATCCTCTACACGATGACATTCTATGTGCGACAACATCCTCTGTGCGACAACATCCTCTATGCGATGCACAATGAATTTTGCAGCACACAGTTGCAAATTGAAATGGGAATAAGTAAATGATAAGATTCCGTTTGAAACTGGCCCTTGGAGATGTTAGATGATGCCAGGCATAAAAAAAACATGGGTGCTAACAAGCATGACTTTGCAAATTGTTGGCAAACCTCTAACCTTAGCCATGAAAATCATGGTGCTAACAGGCTGAAGGCCAAATTGGATAAGCATGACAACTAATTAATATTGGTATAGGTAGAGGAAGAGATAAACCAAGAGAATCTAGAAGAAAAAGAAATGAAATCAAAGAATTGCAAGCAGGTTAATTTGCAAAGTTGAGGTGTTGTGCCTTACTAATGAGTTGTGTATGTTCATTTGGACACAAGTGAGAAATAATTGTGGAGGATGACACTATGGAGCAACACTCTGAACATGTCAGAAGAGCATATCCATCTTTATTGTCATCAATCATAGGAAGAATGAATATTATCCATCCTGGGCCTGTTAGCATCATTATCTAATTTTTATGATGTTTTGCAAGTATATAATTTTTCTTGGTTAGTAAGTAAGGATATATACAAGTCATATAGTCAATAATAGCTCTAGAATTTTAAAAATGGGTCAAACGAGAAGAAATCCCCATATTGTCCCTTGACCAAGTTTTGGATATCCTTGGTCAGGTTTGACCTATTTTGGGACTTCGACGGGCTGTCGAAGGCGAAGTGCAAGTCGAAGTGGAGATCATGGGATCTCGGCCCCTTTTTAGGGAATTTTTGGGTTTTGGGCTTATGTAACGGGTATGGGATGTTGGCCCATGGGTTTACCCATGTTTAGACCCTTTCATAATGTATAAATAGAAATCTATGTGATGTAAGTAAGGGGTGTGCTAAGGGAAAGTGAAGGCCAACGTGCGAAGTGCAAGTGATAGTTGTAATTGCTTTGTGCATACTGTGTGAGACTTGCAAGGCCAAGTGCAAGTAACTGTAAGAGACTGTGTAAGGGCTTTGTGCTGTAACCTAGCTCAGGGTAGGAGGATTTGGTGAGGTGCGCACATATATCTTGTCTTCTGCAGAGTAGTATTTTGATGTTATGTGCTTGTAAGAAGATTCAAAAGAAGATAATAAAGAAGAGAAGAGTTGGTGGACGTAGCCCTAGGCTGGGGGTGAACCACGTATATCCTGCGTTATGGTTGCTTTGTGCATTTTGATTATTTCTTTGTGCCTTTGATGTGATTTATGCTTAGTGTTGTTATCTTTATGAATGTTAGAAGCATATGATGTAATAACTTAGTGCTCAGTGATGTGAATGAATGCTAGATCTGATTTGTTTCTTTATGCTAAGTGCTTAGATGTCTGGATCTGGTTGAGTATTGTGTTACTCTGTAATTAGGGTTTTTATCTACGAAGTAAATACTGGTTAAATACCGATGAATGGTAACTACTAAGTTCTTTTTTAGAGTATTGTAATCACAGATTTGTGTCCCAACTAAGGTTGCAGACACTGGAGTCCTGCAACCATCCTTGCCCCTACCTCGGGTGAGACTTCATCTGCTTCGCAGGTGTTTCCGAAATGGTTGGTAGTTAGGGTTTTGTTGGTGCATTGTTGAAGCGTTGAACCCTGGGTCTACCCCTGTGCCAACACCTCAACATTTTTTTAACATTATGTAATCTTTTTGGACAAGGTCATCCCTTTTCATTTGTACTAAAAGGATCGATTGTACAGTCGTAGCCCCCTCTTTAATTTAATACAAAATGTAATCATTTTTTTAAAAGAAAATATAGTCTTAATCAACATAATGTCCCTAGTAGGGTCCTCCACATATATTTTTATAACTACCTCATCAATACTTGGGAGGGTACAAATGATCTAGATACTTTGACCTGTGGGAATAAATTATATTTTTCTCCAAAATATGGGAAATGGCAAGTATTATCCATATTATTTGTCACTTGCTACATTGTAGTACAATCAACTATTTTGTGTTGAACTCCCATAATAGATTTATCAATTGAATCTCTCCAATATATAAGACCATATTTGATCTCCTACAAAGTTGTTTGAGTGAAATTCAAGATTTCTGCAAGAATGCCTTCAAGATATTCCTGCCATATTTTTACAATATCAAAATGTAGTTGATCTTGCTTGTGTGAAATATTCCAAGATTGGATATGGTTTTGGATATCTAAATATCTTGGATTTGAACTTGTAGGCATTTATCTCATTCATAAAATAGTATCTAATTCATTCTAAAGTTTGAAGGCATAATCAATAAAGGTAGAGACATCATATTGGTTGGACTTGTAATATTTGACTTGATTTTCCAACAAATAAATCATATCCTCGTATTGATTCATTTTTTTTCATCATCAATTAATCCATGAACAATAGCTTGTGTAATTGCAAGTCTAGCAAAGGCAGAAAAACTGAGGCCTAATTGTCTAACACTATAGACACAATGATGAGTACCATTTATTTATCAATGATCTATTCTAAAATTCATCAAAAGTGAGGTTTCTCTTCTTTGGTTCTTCAATATCATTCTTCTAATGCTTATAAATCAATCCTCATGTGAGTCATGTGTGTTGGAGTTACTTCACACACACCTAGGATTTATTTTTCCTAAGGTTTTTCCTTGTTTATTAGTCATTATTCGGTCTCCTATATTTTAGGAAGAATATTCCTCTAGGGAGAATATTCTCTTTAGTTTTCACTTCAGTTTGATCAGTTGAGTGGAGTCTAGATGCTACATTGGGATTGTAACCATGCAACATTGAGATCATCACCAACTAATTCGCATTTTCCTTGGGATCATCACCAGACTGGCACATTACTCATGATTCCCTAATATCCTCCTCACTTCACTTTGTTTCAATCAATTAACTGAAGACTGATAGACTAGTTAACTCATACTAGGTGGCAATTCACTCCCGTAACTTCCTAAAAGACTAGACTAGGTGGCAATTTACTCCCGTAACTATTGGTGTGTGTCCATATCACTCTAGACCACCACTATGGCACATTATTTACTCATGTATCATATATCTATTGTAAATTATTCACTCTTTGAGAGTGGAAAACCGTTAATGAGAATTCTTCCATTCTTTTTTCTCTTGCTTCTTCTTTCTCAATTTCTCTCTGCAAATGTGTGTGGTAATTTCTAGCTAGATCTATTATGTGAAGGTTCAACACATTTACATGGTATTGTTGGATTTACTTCACGCACACCTAGGATTTATTTTTCCTAAGGTTTTTTCTTGTTTATTAGTCATTATTCGATCTCCTATATTTTAGGAAGAATATTCCTCTAGGGAGACTATTCTCTTCAATTTTCACTTTAGTTTGATCAGTTGAGTGGAGTCTAGATGCTACATTGGGATTATCACCATGCAACATTGGGATCATCACCAAATAATGAACATTTTCCTTGGGATAATCACTAGACTTGCGCATTACTCATGATTCCCTGATCTCCTCCTCACTTCACTCTGTTTCAATTAGTTAACTGAACATTGATAGACTAGTTAACTAAGACTAGGTGGCAATTCATTGTTGTAACTTCCTGAGAGACTAAAATAAGTGTAAGTTTACTCTCATAACTACTAGTGTGTTTCCATATCACTCTAGACCACCACTATGGCGCATTAGTTACTCATTTATCCTATATCTGTTGTAAATTATTCACTCTTTGAGTGTGTAATACGGTTAATGAGAATTATTCCATTCTTGCTCTCTTGCTTCTTCTTTCTCAATTTATTTGTGAAAATGTGTGTGGTATTTTCTAGATAGATCTATTCTGTGCATGTTCAACACATTTACATGGTATGCCGATGGACTGTTAAGAAAAATATTCACCAAATTATTTTTGCAGGTACTGAAGATTGATGAAAACAGAAAGATGGATTATTCATCAACAATACTTCTCATGCCTCATAACTATTTGGAATGGAAGCCAAAAAATATGATTCAGCTCATATGTAGAGGCTTGTACCAAATAACTATGGCAATGGAAGTAGATCTTGATTCCGTCGATGCGAAAAATGATTTTCTCAATAGACAAGATATGGCCATAGGATTTATCTGCTTGTCTATTTCTCCAAAAAATCTCCACCAAGTATACGATTTCTCACAAGACTCAACTTGAAATGAATTATGGACAAGAGTGGAGGTTCTATTTGGGAATACATAATATTGTAAATATTTCATGCGGGAGGTTGAACAGATAAAGCCATAAGAGAAGTCATCAGAAGATCAAACATTTTATTCTGAAGAGTCTTCTACACAAGTGTTTGCACAAATTTGTATTCCATTAATTGAAGATGATGTCTACTCCATTTCAATTTTTTTTCTTCTGAATTTCATGTGGAAGATATATGGCATGCATCTCAAGGGTCACATGCAAACACTTTTCCATGCGCAATGCATGCATCTCAGGAGACAAAAAGGGAGTCGCGCACATCAAATTCAATTATGATATTTTTTTAGAAACAATTGCACAAAAAAATTGTATATTTGAATTCATCTCGAAAAAATATCCAATTTCAAAATACAAATTGTCCGAAACAGAGTCCGGGAAGTGAAATTATGATCATTTAAAAATCAACAAAATTTCAACATTTTTTCGGAAACGGCTACATGGTTTTCAAAGTTTCGTCCAAACATTATTTGGATATTCTTAATTACAAGAAGATAAAGTGGATATGCGTGGACATATCAATGGTGCATATATTTCATTAGATCCATGCAGACATCTACATATTCAACAAAATCTTCAACGAGCACAAACTTGCACAATTGTGAGGTCTTCTTGGAGTGAAGGACATGGTTGCTTAGCAACAGTTTTTTGTTCCTTCTCATTTTTTTATGCATTGTAATTTGAGGGGGGGGTTTCCCCTATTTCCTCATTTATTTCAGTGTATCTTTTGTATTTGGGTACTTAACATGGCCTCGTTGTCAAGACCCATTCTTTATTTTCACCATAGTGATGTTTAGGGGGGGTGTTGGAGTTACTTCACACACATCTAGGATTTTTTTTTCCTAAGGTTTTTCCTTGTTTATTAGTCATTATTTGGTCTCCTATATTTTAGAAAGAATATTCCTCTAGGGAGAATATTATCTTTAGTTTTCTCTTAAGTTTGATCAGTTGAGTGGAGTCTAGATGCTACATTGGGATTATCACCGTGCATCAGTGGGATCATCACCAGCTAATGCACATTGTCCTTGGGATCATCACCAGACTTGCACATAAATCATGATTCCCTGCTATCCTCCTCACTTCACTCTATTTCAGTCAGTTAACTGAAGACTGATAGACTAGTTAACTTAGACTAGGTGGAAATTCACTCTTGTAACTACCTGAGAGACTAGACTAAGTGGCAATTTACTCCTGTAATTGTCGGCGTGTGTCCAGATCACTCTAGACCACCACTATGGCTCATTATTTACTCATGTATCCTATATCTATTGTAAATTATTCACTCTTTGAGTGTGGAATACACTTAATGAGAATTATTCCATTCTTTCTCTCTTGCTTCTTCTTTCTCAATTTATCTCTGCAAATGTGTGTGGTATTTTCTAGCTAGATCTATTATGTGCAAGTTCAACACATTTACACTGTGTTTCCCAACAACATCTGAGGGATAATGTATTTGATGCATTTCCAAAGTGAAATGATATTTTTCCATCTTTTCTCCATCCATTCTGGCCTAAGAAGAATTAGCTAACCCATACATGCCTATTAACAATGGATATGATGGGAAAATTTCTTTTGATGTTTGATGGGACAAGCATTGAAACCATGCAAAGCAATTTGGTATCCAATTTCCTAAATAATCGATTTATTGGGAACATAGGTTGGAAGTGTGTGTGGTGGCCTGAGTTGCTTCATAAATCATTATACAAGTTTTCCATTCATCAATGTACTGATATCCAATTTTCTTAAGCACCTTAATGGATTTTGGAGATATCCTTGGGCATGGATCACAAAAAATAAATTCATATATGGGAGCTATGAAATAATCATAGATAATATCCTACTAATACTTATACTATGCTTCCATAAATATTTGAAATAAACATGAATATGGAGGCACTCTAGTGACGAAGACCATCCTAACCCTATGAATAAATTGGAAGCAAATACAACATCAAGAAGGTGTGATGACATGTAGAACTCTAGGGGATTGATAGTTGCACTAGTCTTGGCTTTCCTTATAGATTTTGTCAAAGAATTAGATAGAATCTCTACCCAATTAAATATTTTTCCATTTTCAGTAATTCATAAATCATTGGAACCCAAGCAAGTTTCACATGAGTGGAATTTTTTTCCCCACAGAGTCTACTTATTAGTTGAGTGGCACACATGTAACTTACTCCTAAATTTATGGTAGGAGATGATCTAGTGTCTCTAGATTTAAAAGTCCTTCCTTCATCACACCTTTTAGTGAGGATATCATAACAAATATAGGTGCAGGGAAATCTCTCATCCAAACATTGGTTAAATAAATTTCAAGTCTTGAAAGATTATAATATGCTTCCAAATCTATATTGAAAAGGAACCTATGCACTCGCCCTACTAATGAGTAGTGTTTGAGTAGATGGGTAACTTGAAGTCTTTGTTTTTATCCATAGAAGGTTGTTTATCCTTAACTGACTTATTTTATTCTCAGCCACATGTTCTTCCACTAGAACATGTTGTTCTATCACAAGTATTTACTCATTGGGTTCCTCTATTACCAATATGCTTAAATACATAAGTTGATCTATTTATGGTTTTTCTTGTGTTACCTTCTTCTTTCTCCCTTCTCCACTTGGAGCCATGTATGTGTACTTGCATGTTAGTCACTCAAAGAAGAAACACATGAGATATGTTAGTTTCAAAATTAAATCAATCTCATGCCATAACCTACTTCAACAATTCAAATTCAAGTTTTCTTTCGAAAATTCAAAGGGCCCTACCATGATTTAAGTTTCATTTTTCCAATGTGTTTGTAAATTGAATTACTTATTTTGAATGATAATCATTATTCAAAACTACGTGAGTCTCAAAATGACTAGGGAAACAAATTATTAAGAAATGAACATCATCAATTTAGGTTGAAAGACAATCATTGAAAGGGAATAGGGATATGCGAATGCAGAAGGGAAAAAACACGCATTTAGGCTTAGGTAATTCTACATTTGAAAGGTAAATCAATTTTTTTTGGAGGTGATGTATCCTTATGCTCAAAAGGAATTTGAAAGTTGTTCTAAAGGGCCTTGAATCACCAAAGGAGTAATGAATTTAACCAAATTGAAACCTATACTCCTTGAATTCAAGTTAAGCAAGCCCCTAAAGGCATTATTTTTAATGATGATGATTTTTTAGACAAGAACTCATGAATTTAAATTCAACATGTAATGCATGCAGAGCTATAATATAAAAACACCATTTCAAATGTGTGATTAGTATAACAACATTTTCAACATAAGTACCTATTAATGTGCAACTAAATGATGGATAAATTGGTGGTTGAATGGCATGCATTCTCTATTCCCTCCGGCATCTTAAACATTATGAAATGGTGCTCACCACTAAATAAAATTATCTTTAATAAATGAGTTTTGAATTCAACAGAATCAAAGATTAAGTTGGGTGGTAAAAATCAATTCAAAATGATATTTTTAAACTATGAGAAGGAACAACCATGCATGGGATTTTAACGAGTTTGAAAGGCCATTTCATACTTTTTCATTTATGATCAAAATTCAAAAGGGTGACATAAGTAGAAGGTTCCATCACAACATAGAGATGGGATATGTATTTAATTTGCATCTTAAATACTTAATGTTCACTTCAATTTGTTAAAGACTAATCTAATCTTGGAAGGAAAAGTGATACCAGGACTAAAAGAGTTTTGAGTGAAGCTCGAGAGAGGGCTCAATTAAGAAATAATGCCCAATGAAAATATTAAAGCCAAACTTTGAAAAGCGCATGGAAAAGAGGCCACGCTTGGATCAAAAAATTGGGTCAAAATTTTGAAAGGAAAATATAAAATACAATATAGGCCAAGAGGGCTCGATTCACAAATTGGACCCAATTAATAAATTGGTGCAAAATTTCAAAAGAAATGGAAGAAATATGCTCAATCTGGTGATTGAGTCCCATTCAGAGATCGAGGAGAAAAATTCAAATGAGGTATAAGCGACGAAAAGAGAGGTTGGATCAATAATTCAAGGGGTGGGACATTCAAATTAAAAAATAAACAGGGTTGAATAAAGAGATTGGGCCTGGTCAGAGAATCAGGCCCAACCAAAGAATCGAGGTTGATTCCTAAATCAAACAAAAATTCTTTTGAAAGGTTAAAATGGAAGGTCATAATTGAAATATTAGGCTTGATTAATGGATTGGAGATGAAAACCCCAAGGATGTAGATCATTTGGCGATATAGTGCAGTGTTAAGGAACTTCTTGTGATGTTGATGGTTCAAACCTCACCTAGCTCATGTGTCATTCTTTGGGGGTGTGTGGTGCACCTAGAGTTATAGTGGTAGTGGTAGAAATTGACCCCATGTCACGCGAGTACAATCCCACCCTAGTTGTCCATTTAAAAAAATGAATTGGAGATGACAAAGAAACATGAACAAATAGAAGGTGTCCAATCAAAGGAAGACCCAATTCAAGAATTGGACAAAGAAAAACAAAAATTCAAAAGGCAAAAGAAACAAAATAACGCAAGGAGGTTCAGTTAAAGGATCCAACTCGATTCTATGATCAGAGAAGTAAAATGGTCAAAAAGTGATAAAGAGGCCCGATACAAAAATTGGCCTTACAATTATGAAAGTGAGAAATATGATGCTTGATTTGAGAATCAGATATAATGAAATACAATTCATTTTAAAAAGGGAATTGAAACAAATCCATATATTGAAATGATGGAAGCCAAAAGGACTCAAGGTATTGAATGAATTTGAGAGAAGCATACCATATCTAAGAGTAACAAGGAAGTACAAGAAATATACAAATCAAAAGATAATTTCATTCAAATCCAGAAAAAGAGGGTCCCAAGTTTTTTAAGAAAAACTCAGGGGTTAATGAGACCTCAACACCTGCTTCATAGAATCTATGCTCTTTAGTATCTTGAAGATTTGTCTTATGGGTTTTGCTCCAATTGAAACTATTATTCTAGATATTGGCTCTTGTATCATTTATTGTTTCAGGTTGGCACTTTCCCTTACTACAATATGCGATGGTTTTTTCACAATGCTTTCTAATGTCTTGCAAGGTATTTTTTTCCATGAATATTCCTTCCATTGAAATATTGTTGGTAGAATCCTTCATACTAGAATCCGATGGATTCTTCTATAGTATTTTTTTATTACTCTCTTAAATCTTGTAGGATAATTTTTTTATGCTAGAGTTCATTTTATCGAGTTACCATCAAAGCACCTTCCATCAAGAATTTCCTTGGAACTTTCCTATCATTTTCCCCTGATAGATTATTCTATGTTGTTTTTATTCTAGGATTTTGAGTTTTATCACTTTTGATCGATTTTTATCAACTGGGGTCCATTGCAATGGGGAAATGGATCTTTCAAGCTAACACATACAATGGCAAACTCTTAATCCTGTCAATTATATGACAATGATAATCCATTAGATAACCTTCCATCGAGACTTCCTATATGTGATGGCTCTTCTAGGATTGTTCCTAATGGAGGTCCTTTCAACCAGTATATCTCTCATGACTATTTTTTCTCTTTGGGGCTCTCTTTAGTCAAAAGTACACTCCATCAACAATCAATGTGTTGATTCTTTCATCTACTCCCCCTAATTATTCAAAATCTCTTGTATCATAACATTTTTAGACTTAGTAATTGGATGGGAAACATTCCTCCCATCTGACCCCTATTTCTTTTTATAATATTTCAATAACAAATTTGTGTTCCATCCTTAAAATAAAAACTAAATCAAATATCATACCTTACAATCTACCTAATTTTGTCCATTTGATGTACTTCATTGGGTTGGGCACCTTAACTCGATATGTGGTACTTATTATCCCTCTCTTGCATTAGATCGGTACCTTTGTCCTCTATGGGGTCAATCAGGGTTGTTCCAAACCTTTGCATATGTTTAAGTGATAGAATGTACTCTAATGATATATATATTCACTTCATTGATCTATGGTAATCCTTCCAAGATTTCTAGTTATGTTAATCCATTCTCATATAGCTTTTTTCAACTTATATGGTCCTAGCCATCCATAATTTAGATTTATTATCTTATCCTCTCTTTTTTTTCATGCAAGAGAACCAATTGTCCTTATTTAAACTCATTCCTTTTTAATTTACTATCATGATAAATTTTCATTCTTACTTTTTCCATAATTGGCTGGAATTGTGACCACAATATGTATTCATCTATTTTCTATAATTCTTGCAGTCTATTTTTCTTTGACTCTACTATTTCAAATATTTATTCCACTATTATTTTTAAATAGGGAATCCAATAGTCCATTGGAATTAATATTTCTTTTCCAAATACTATGAATGGTCTATGTTCTTAGTCATTCTCCATGAAATCCTATATTCCCATAATGATATAGGTAATCTATCATCACAAATTGTCCTTTTCAAATCACATACTTTGGTTGGTATAGATACATATATCTCATTAGTGATTTCAGCTTGTCCATTTAAGGAAAGTGTCCATCAAACTATTGATAATATTTGTAGTAAAGTGGATGCCTTGATCTAATGTGATTTGGATTGGACATCTAGATATGCATTGTACTGGCTCAAAGATAAATTTGGCAAGTAAATATGTTGTGGTTATTTTAGTGGTTCTTGTTTGATGAAAAAAAAATGTCGCAATGACATATGTGTATTGTGTTGCTTTAACTAGTACAAATGATCCAATAAAATTTGTTCCATGATGCTCACATTGTTTCATTAGTAATATTAGATTCAAATCATTGTATTATTTGTGTTGTAGCTTAGTCCCTAGTTTTTGAAATTGTTCACATTTCATGACATCTTCGAAATAATCTTTGAATAATGTGGGCCACCATAATTCTGCATATGGTATCTTTTTTGTGTTGTTCTTTTAGTTGAAAATTTTCCTACTACATAGTGAGATTCCTCAATCAATTGTTCTATTTCCAATACCATCTATGATTATTACATCTATGCCTATTATGTATAATTTTGTAGATCAAGTTGTAAACCTCATTAAATTCTATATTAGGCCTCTTCATTATGCATTAATCAATCCATGCTGTGATTTTGGTTCTTTTCCATACTAGAAGAAGTTAACAAAAGTATCATGGTGTTGTTTGTCTCTTAAATATATCAATATCGAGCAAATCTCCGTCCCTAGCCTATTTATCTTTTCCCCATTTTTATTCTCAACAAATGATCAAGTCCCACATGGACCTTTCTTGGTTTCACAAAAATTTCAAATTCATAATCTTGAAAAATAATCAAACATCTACTTAGTATTCTTGATAGAATGGGTTTGTTTGCGATAAATTTCTATGGTCGATTATCAATGTAAAAAATGATCTTATTTTTAGAAAACATTATCTAAACTTCTTCAACGCATAGATCAGACCTCGATATTCTCTTATGTGTATTATAATTCCTTTATGTTGTTGAAAGCTTCATGATTTCATACTAAACTAGTTTTTCCATACACTTCTCTCCTTGTTGTGTTAATATTGTTGTAAAGGGCATGCTTGATGCATCCACATGCAGATGAAAGACCTTTTTCCAATTGAGGAACCTTAATATTGGTACATTAATGATCATGTGATTGAATGTTTCAAACCCTTGTTGATGGTATTATATCGACTTGAATTGTATTCCCTTCTTCAATAACATCTTCATCAGGTAGGCTATGTTATCCCATCCTTTGAAAAAATTCCTATAATATTTCTTATCCTAAAAAAACCTAAATTTGGATGGATTTGTTGAAGGTTTTCTGGATTTTATTACCTTAAACTTGTTTGGATCTACCATTATTCCTTCTCAAATTCCTATATGTCGAAAAATGTTTCCAAAATATTGTAGAAATTGGTACTTTTTTTTATTCAAAGGAACGCATTTCTTTACATCAATTCAGTACATTTATTTACATTTCTCATATTTGATAACTGCATTGCATAATAGTTATTTATTACATTATGAAAAATATATAATATACCCTAGGTATACTACAAGTCTCCCCCCCCTTAAAAATGTTTTGTTCTCAAAGCATCGGTGAGGAAAAACTCCATCCAATATAATGAACCATCTTCTTGTAACTTTGACCTATCTGATAAGGTTGAGGACATGAGGCAATATGATGTTTGAAGCCTTGGACAATATTGTTGCATCAAAAAAGGATCATTCCATCCTAGGTGAATTATTTCTGGAACTCTTTGGTGATGACATTTGATATTCAATTTTCTTTGTTGTTGATCTTCAGATGATTCATATGCAAGTACAATGTTGGCTTTGGTTAGGTGCCTTTGGATATTGGTACATTGAATATTGGTTTTCACGACTTATGTGATTTGGGTGTCAATATAGTTCCTTGATAAGTTTGTGTTTCTTAATCTTTCCATGTTCCACTTGTGTCGTAATGTCAATATGTGATATTTTCATAATTGTTGGTGCATCAATGGGTTTATTAGTGGTGATCAATGGAACGTCAATCATCACTAAATCTATAGGTGTTGACTTGTCACTGAATTTTTTTTGAACCTATTTTCTAGATGCTCTTTCACTAATAAATGTTCATCAATAATGACACTAAGGTATTTTATATGTAGTTTCAACTTCTAAAAACATGCTTAATTCAATTGGATCAAAAGGTTTCTTTATCTACAATCTGAACTTCTAAAAAATTTCTTAATTCAATAGGATCAATTAAGGTTTCTTTATATATAGTCTCAACTTCTAAAAACTTTAACGATTCACTCTCATCTTCTCAAAATCTTTCTTGGCAGCCTTGTTCTCTTGTGACTCTCAATCATATTGAATTGCAATGTTTTTTACATTTTCTAAAACTTATTTTGAGGAATCTTCAATGCATGACTTCACTATGAAATCTTACAATTTTATCTTCTTCATATCATGAGAGAATCTCAAAAAATTATTCTTTATGTTCAAAATGAATGTCCCCATTGATTCAATCTATTTAGAACCTAGAAGTATGTCAACATCATTAAATAACATAGTTGTAACTTTGAATTAGGATATGAATTTATGATCATCAATCGTTAGTTGTAAGTCCTTAATTTCAAAATTCCCTTTTCCAAGGAAGTCTTTCTTTTCGATTATACTTGGCTTCGAAATTAGTAATTTATTTTCCAAGTCAATGTTAATATAATTCCCCTCATTGTGCGAGAAAATATCAACGTTAATATCATTTTTTTGAATAGTCCCTTTGAATTTAAATAGTCTCGAGCTTGAGGTTAAAATACCTATATTAAAAAAAACATTTTTCCTTTTCAATGACTTAGAATATATTATTATGTACTTAAGCCTTTATACATATTTTGTTAAGTGCTAAGTACCCTTCGAAATTACTTATAGTAATGAATCCACTTGATAACTTGTGTGTGTGTGCATGTGTACACACACACACACACGTATGTGTATGTACATATGTATACACACACATATGTATATAGACACACACACACACACACACACACACACACACACACACACACACACACACACACACACACACACACGTATGTATGTATGTATGTATGTATGTATATACACACATGTATGTATGTATATGTATGTACACACATATTCTTTACTTCTATTAAAACACTACTTAATAACAACCAAATTGAGATATGAGAAGTTGGTTGACTTAGAGAAGTGTAAGCTTAGATCCAAGGGAGAATAGTTAAAATTTCAATGCTATTGTTTTTTACTTAAAATCATATCTTAGGTATTATACCTCTTGGTCTATTGATATGTATGTGTGCAGTTCAATGACTTAATGACTATGAATGGAAACTAGTTATTCTTGATATAATCCTTTAAGAACTCTTAGCTTTTTATAAATAGATTTTTGTATTTTAAGGCAACATCAATAATATTTTACTTGCAATGATTTTGGTGAAAATATACTTTAATATCATCTTTACCTAGGAAATTATTATTTCCCAACTGACAATATACCTTTTTATGTTGACCTAATCAAAGATACAAGGTTAACTAATTTCATGTTAACTATGAAAGAAAATTGTTGATAACACGAAAAATAACGTTCGACCTTCTAAAAGAATCCATTTTTTATTTTCTAGAAATATATTAACAACACTAGAAGTCCTAGAAAAATCTTCTTATCCCTTTTGTTGTTTTACTTTGATTTGTAGTATTCTCTTACTAAATAATTTTGTTTGTAGACAACCTTTGATATAGCAGGTTTGATCCAGTCATGAGGAACAGGGTAATAATTATAATCATTGGTTGTAAACCACATCTATGATTGAAATTTGGAACTCTTGTTACATACACCCCAACTGATCTAGTCATGTTTATGCCTATCAAGTCTGAGTCTAGTAGTGATGGACATGAAGAGAAACATGAACAAAGCTACACCAGGGTTTCCTGACACTGTTGTTGACCACAATAACAATAAGTAGAGAACGATAGTATGTATATCAAGACAATTAATTAGTATTTCCACTAGTCATTCCACGCTCCCTTATCCTAGTTTCCTCTYGTTGTTTGGTTATGCGAATACATTGCTTTTWAAAAATTTCCTTTTTGTCTTATACTCGTGTAATATTTGTGCATTCAGATATTGTTTCCCACTATAATAATATCAATGTAGCAATTGTTTGTGAAAATTTTAATAGATGTTTTGTCTCTGTGTTTGTATGCTTGCTTCTCWAGATTTCTATTGCCACWTCTTCAACATAGCTACTAACTTGAYRAGAATTCTCTAAAGTTCTCATTTTTTASATGTTGCATTTAGTGGTTTTTTTTACCCCTAGTTCAAAATTGGTGTTACCGATAGCATCATTTTTTCATGGTTAAACTTATAAAATGATAATACCAAAAACCTTAAAATCGACCCCCAAATCGAAAATTGGCTATCCCAAAATCACGTTTTTTTCAAGATTTAAATCACAACTTGTTTGAAGACATTCTCTTGACAAGTGATATTGTTGCAAACAAAAACCTTAAAATCTATGCTAGAATAAAAATAGTGTTGTTACTCATAACACCCCCCTTTTTCAAGGTTAAAATTACAACTTGTTTGAAATCATGACCTTGACAACTGATACTGCTACAAATCAAAACATCAAATTAAAACATGGCACCACTAGTAGTGCCCTTTTTTTGTTTTGGGATTAAAACTTCAACATTTTTTAAACCATCATCTAAAAAACTCACATTCTTGAAAACAAAATTATAAAAAGGAGAAAAATTTATAAAAAAAAAAGGAATTTAGAGCAAGTTTTTTAAAAAAATAAGAAAAAATAAATAAATAATATATATAAGTTAAAATAATAATAATAATGTGTGTAAAAAATGAAAATAAATAGTAAAGAAAATAACACACACACACACACACATCCAGGTTACAAATCTCGGGGAAAACCCCCAAGTACTTCCTCTCATTTTTAGGATGGTACCCAGGGTAAACCCTAGATTTTTCAAGGTACAAGGTTGGTCAACATAATGTTATAAGATCAACATGTCACTTGAGGAAATTGAACCTAGGTGGGGAGGATCACAATCATTCCTCATAACCACTTGAGCTAAACCCAATTGACTAAACAATACATACATACATACATACATGTATTCAAATGGGTTTAGATTTGGTGGTTGGGAGGAACGATTTTTATCTTCCCCACCTAGGTTCAATTCTTGCAAGTGACATGTTGAGATCATAATGAGTATATTGTTGTAATGGCTTCGAGAGCCATGTTGATTATTGGCCTTGTACCATAAATATTCTAGGGTTTTCCCTAGGTACCATCCTTTGCAGTAAACTTATTGTAAAAAATACCTAAAATCCTAATTTATTTGAAAAACATAAGGATTTAGGAAATACATGGTGATCATAGGCCTCCTCTTGTCCCACATTAGAAGGATTTCTTTGTATATATGTTTTAAGGCCACAACAACTCCCCTTTACTTTTTCTTTTACAAGCAAAGGAAAGGGACCCACTACTAAAGATTTCATCCCCAATGTCTAATCCTCTACTGCTTGAGCCTAATGTTATTTCTTTGTATACCTTGAGAGAGGTGGGGGTTTGACCTTGATTGGTGATTGTCTTTGATGGAGGTTGATTATCCCTTTTGATGTTATGAGTCCAAATGTCTTCATGATGATTCTTGACCTATCATGTTTCATTGACATTTGTATGATGGAATTGGCACGTTATCTTTAGACCTTTTGCAGATTCTGAAGTGCTTGATTATCCTATGTGGTTGTAAGGTTTGATGTTCTACTAGTTATTGTATTTGAATGAGTTGGTTGTTGATGATTTGTCTTAATGACTAATTCAAAGTCTGCATCATCTTGCTTACATGTTATAATTAATGTCTTCATCTTTATGCTCTCGTATATGATGACACTCTCTTTAGTTTTGAACTCTTAGATTGAGTCACAAAATCATTAATCCTTCTTTTGAGTTTGAGACTTGGCACATGAAATTTTCAGGAAACTTATCTAAAGTCACCCATGATTACCTTTCATAAGTTTTCTTGAATGTAGTAAATAAAATGTTTATGGTATATTGAAAAGTCTCATTTTAATTCCATGATTGATCTCATCTTTTCTGTGGTTTTAGTAGTAGGTCCGCAGGGCCACTTCATTTATGTAACATCTCCATCCTTGAGATGCATGTGGGTGGAATCCATTTATCTTATTCCTCTTACTTAGACCTCTTTCTATCTGAATATTTTTTGTAATTTGAATCCAACGATCAACATTATGGACTAAGCCTTGTCTTTCCCAAGCCTCATCCATATTTGTCATTTTATCACCATTGTGGTGATGAGGTCGGAGTTTTGATCCTTGTCCAAAAATTTGATCCTTACAAGGCTATCCATCATTGGGAAGTAAGTTACCCTGGCTTGTAGTTTCCTTGAGATCCTAAGCTCCCAAGGCTATCACATCCACCTTTCCCACAGGCTTGTACCCAATCCTCTTCAAATTAATCTCTATCAGGTTCTTCTTTTGGCCTTCCCTCTCCCTGAAAACCCAAGCCAAAATCCCATTGAGATTCTTGGTTGTAGGACCTTCTCATGTCATTGCCCATTACTTGTCCACTATCTATAACAATCAGTATCACACATTGTGGTCTATAGTAAGGTCATGTTGGCACAGGGGAAGACCCAGGGTTCAACGCTTCAACAACGCACCAACAAAACACTAACTACCGACCCTTTTGGCAACACCTGTGAAGAAGATGGAGTCTCACCTGAGGTAGAGGCAGGGGGGGTTGTAGGACTCAGGTGGCTGCAACCTAGTTGGGACATAGATATGTGATCACAATAATTAATAGAGCACTTATCCAATAACATTCATTAGTCTTTAACCCTTTTATTCACATCACAAGTAAAAACCCTAGTTACAGAACAACACAATATTAATCCAAATCTAAGCACGTCTAACCATTCAGCACGTAGCATTACAGTAGATCTAACATTCATTCACATCATAAAGCACTAAGCATCAACTGGATCAATCATACAGATAGACTAATAAATTAAGTACATAAACAACATGAACACCATAACACAAAGCACATTGACACAGGATATATGTGGTTCACCCCAGTGTAGGGCTACGTCCACCAATATTCTTCTCTTCTTATTAGCTTCTTCCAATCTTCTTACATGCACCAAGCCACAAATCCAACTCCGCAAGGACAAGATATCTGTGCATAGCTCACCAGATCCTCCCTCCCTGAGCTAGGTCAAAGCACAGAGCCTTACACAGTCTATGCACAAAGCACTACAAATCACTTGAACTTATCTCTGCAAGTCTCAACATACAGTGTGTACAAAGCATTCAAAACTATTTTCACTTAGCACTCTGGCCTCTTCTTACATCGCCTAGATACTTATTTATACATTACAAAAGAGGCATAAACATGGGTAAGACCCATGGTCTGACATCCCATACCCGTTACATAAACCCTAAACCCAAAAATCCCACAAAAGGGGGCAAGATCCCATGATCTCCGCTTCGCCTGGGCACTTCATCTTCGACCAGCTTGTCGAAGTCCCAAAAGTGGTCAAGCATGAACAACGTTTCCTCAAAACCTGGTCAAGGGCCAACAGGCCCCCAACACTCACCTGTGACTCGTCCCAAGTCACTATGATCTGGGAAACTCTGCTTCGAAGGGCTCGATCTTGTCTCGAGTTGTCTCAACTTGCTACTTTGCTAGAGCCTAATGCTTGGATAAATCCTGAATGACCTTCTCGGTGATAGGTCCTTCCACCATTGTTCCACCATGGTGACCACTTGTTCACGCTATGCACCTTGTCACTCGATCTATTCAAAAAAGGTGCAGGCTTCATCCTACACCGGTTGGAGTTGCTGGGTTACTTTCATGACTCTACTTTGAATTGCATTGACATGTTTCTGACTGCGCGCACCTCCTGTGACCTTTTCTTATTTTCTACTACCGAAAGCTACTTCAGTTGTGCTTGCACTGTCGATGCTTGTTGCTTCGCCTCCTAGAGATGTGCCTCCAATATTCTCAGCTCCGGGTCTTCTGCAAGGCACTCATAGGTCTGTGCACTTCGGTGAATGAGCTTCTTGAATTCTGTATCCAATGCCTTGATTCTTTCTACTGCACTCCTAGAAGTTTCGTCTCTCTGATCCCTCACTTCCTATAGAGTGCTCGACACAGCTTGCAGTTCTATTTCTGCTACTCTTACTTAAATTTGTTGAATGGCTTCAGCGAGATTTCCCACTTGGCTCTCACCTGTATCTTCTTCCATTTCGGCCAATCCCGACACAGAGCGAAGTAATCTAGACATTGCCTCCTTGACCGTAGTCTGCTCCTTGAGCAACTGGTCTTTTTCTCTCCGGATTTTCTCTCTATCCTCTTCAAACTTCGCTTGGAGGTCATCTTTCTCTTGCTTTGCAACCTGAATTTTCTCTAGGGTTTCCTCCTTTGCTTGCTTCAAAGCCTCTGTGGCCTTCTCTTTTTCTTCCTATACTCATCAAATGGGTACAACAAGCAGGCTCATCTATTGATGATGATGGCGCTATAGACACTGCACGGCTTGAATAGAGGGCTTGTTGTACCCATTTCAGCTCTACCTCGATCATGTCATACATTGTTTCCTGCTTTGTTTCGTTCCATTGCAAAATATCCTCCAAAGTATCTTCTACAGCTGCGATGATGAGGTCAATATCATCCACTGTGAGCATGGTCTGTAACTGGGGCTTATTGGCTCGTGACCTCTTTCACGCTGAAGGTTTATTCGGAGAAACCTTTATTTTCTTTGATGTCTCAACCTTTGTAAGGGGATCATTAGGCAGTGTCACTTTTCCCTTGTCTTTCTTGTCTTCTTCCCCTTCCTCCTCTTGGTTTAATTCGTCACCTCCTCCTCCTCCAGGTGATTCAACTACAATTTTCTCCGATGCGCTGTTTATTTTCTGCACTTCTTCCTTTTTCTTCATCTTCTTAGCGCTACTTGGTCCATCATATTCTTCTTGGGTGATCACAGGAATTTTAATGAGGTTGAGGTCGGAGATCTCTGTCTATTCGACTGGTACAAGGAATTCTACAGGCCATTCCTTGGTTATTTCCTCCATATCTTTCTCGGTCAGTTTGTAATAGGACTGCATCTCTTCCTTATTTTCATCCCCGCACGTAGTGATATATATGAAGTGCCTGCCTGCATGGAACTTCACAAGTGGCCTTACCTATCGAGTGTATTCGACATCATGCGAAGGAAGGATTCAATGGCCCTCTTCAACTGTAAGTAATAGGTGTGGAACACCGCATTTGAGTGCCATTGCTTCACCATGTCACTCGAATACCACAGGGTAGTGAAACTCATGGCCAGGGATTTAGATGGCTCAACGCTAGGGAAGTTAGCTCCCTCTGGCATCTCCTAAGCAACAAAGGAAACGAGAATCAACAACCAGTTGAAGTGAAACTCGTAGCCCTGGTCCTGCGCTTCACAAAAATCCTTCTCCAACTGGTTGATGAGGTAGCTCGCCCAGTTCATCTGCATCCCTTCAACGCACTTTCCTGTGAGGTCGACAACAAACCTTGTGACTTGCGTTGGTCTGTTCTTCCTGATGATCTTACCAATGATCAACTGACAATCTAGGTGCACTGTGCCATATTGGATGGAGGCTACCTTGTAACCCCACTTCCCCTTATCCACATCATCGTAGGTGTCTTTAATTCGCTATGCCAGGGTGCGATTTGCAACCTTCCCTAGGTATAATTTCTGAGGATCTGGTCCCTGCATGCTTAATCCAATGATCATGTGGATCAACGTCAGATCCACAGTCACGCGCCTATCTAACCATAGATAACCTGTTAAGAACCAAATATCAATATAGCATAGAAAAACCTCAGAATAAGTACTCAACGCCTTGCAAAAGAGATAATTTCATATAATAAGCCTCTTCGAGGGGGAAACCTCCTTTTACCCCACATAAATTTTCAAGTACAAGATGATTCCAAATGAAAATGTCTCCTTGGTATATATAGGAGACTAGGAGGTATAATTACAACTAATGGAATAAAGCCGACATAA
>ML813987.1:15185-25480 GCA_009831015.1 Picea engelmannii | reverse complement strand
TTATGTCCCTACGCATTTCTTCACCTTCATCAAGAGTCCAAGTAGGATTGTCTGGAGGATTATTTGGTGTAGAATTTCCCTTTTTTGGTGGCATGTTGGCCAAGTATCACTTTAAACCTTGATTTTGAGGTGGTTCTGCTAGACAATATTCCTTTTATTGTATCTCCAAAATTTTGGCCCTTCTGAGTATGAAATTTTATCTTTTGTAGGTCTTTGATATTTCTTCTCTTCAATTCCACAGGTCTGATAAAAATTGGATGTGCCAAGTGAAATTTACGGTAACTTCCCCGCAACTTTCTGATTTTTGGCCTTTCCTGAAGATCTAACTTGTATAGCGTGCCCCACACAAAGTATTTGATATAAATTTTGAAACTCGTACCAGAATGACTACGAGATGTCCACTATCCAATGAAACTAGTATCACTCAATTTGGATACTCTAGGAAGCATTTATGATTGTTTTACCCGAAACACCCGCTTGAGACTAGTCAATAGGACAAGTCAGATACCCTATCTTCCACAGGGTGTATCTACAAATTTAAGATGACCCATAAGATGAAATTTCTACTACATATATATTACTAATTTATGAGAATATCCTATGGAGTTCAGGGTCTGAAACATTACAGAAAATATTTTATAGACAAAATTCCGCAATGACTCAATTTAGGAGAGGAACTTTGAACCCAACATACCTTGATCCATCTAATAAATATCCTCCAAGTCGTTCCTTCTAAATCGTTGTATAAAAAACGTTATAGTGAAAATGCCACAGTGTCTCAGATGTAGCAGCAAAACCCCAAGACCTTGAGCTCTGATACCATATGTTAAGAGCCAAATATCAATATAGCACAGAAAAACCTCAGAATAAGTACTCAACTCCTTGAAAAAGAGATAATTTCAGATAATAAGTCTCTTCGAGGGGGAAAAATCCTTTTACCCCACATAAATGTTCAAATACAAGATGATTCCAAATGAAAATGTATCCTTGGTATACATAGAAGACTAGGAGGTATAATTACAACTAATGGAATAAAGCCGACATAAATAAAATAACATTACTAATGTAATATGCCCCAATTAAGGGGTAATGATCCTATATTAGGGCTTAACATAACCTCCATGGTAGCACGACATGAGGAGTTTAACACACGCGTTAACCTCCTTATGTCTATCAAAGTGGGGTATCTTCATGATGTTGAGGATGGTGGACCTCGCGATATCCTTAGTCCATGGCTAGGGGACTATCTTCGACTTCTTCCCTATTGTTTTTGCAAGTACTTATGCGGTGCGAGCAACACATAATTATTTCTATCTCCCAGGTTAAATTTGTTGATATTCAAGTTAGGTATCATTCCTAGTTGCATTCCCACTGCGCATATCCCCTTCAGGAGGTACACAATGATGAGAGTGTACTCGAAATATCTTGGGATGTTGTCATGACTAACCGTGCCAGCCAGAGGCAAGATGTATTCGGGAAAGACCGACGGGATGAGCTTCACGTTCACCAGGTCATTGCGGTGCTTGCTTCTTTTCTTTGTCATTGTTCGGGATGGCCTAGATTGACTGGATCATCGTGCAGTCGAGGGGGATGTTTTCAATCCTCCCGTCGATGAGGCTTGTACTCCTACGAACATGACCTTCTTAGCCATAAGGTCGATCAATATTTATTCTACGAACTTCTATATTGCGCTACATTCGTCCGACATACACGCTCGTGGTCAAATGCTTGGGTAGGCGAACATGTGCTAAATATAAGTAAAACATGTGGCAAGGTCTCAAAAGCAAAACACAGTGGTAATCAGTTCTTTGTGGGCTCAGATAATCAAAATTTGCAAAAGTGTACCTCATGAGACATTCGACGGATTAAATAGACAAATTCGTAACAGAGTCCTCCAACGGGCATGAATGCCTCAATCCATCCATTATGGCACGGTCCCAACGGTCCAATGGTGATATTTCCAACAATAACTGTGTTTATAGCCGTTCTGGAGCATCTTTCTAATGGTCAGGATGCCTCCAATGGTCATATTACTTCGCCATGGAGAAGTGCCAATCTGTGTTGTTGTGCTATTCCAACAAGGTTCAAGCCCTACAAGCCTTCTTTCTGTGAAGTCTTCTCTGGAACCTTGTGCAAGTTTTCTAGCTTTGTTTTCTTTTTGTTGAGTTTTATGGCCTTCTTTCCTGTGATCTGAGTCACTGGATCCCTCTTTCCATTTTTATTCTTATCTTTTCTTAGCATAGTAAATTCACATTGTTGAGGGTCATTCACAGGGTTTAAGTGGAATACCTCTTCTCTTATTACTTTAGGGGTTGGTGCTCTTCTCTCATGCATGGATAGGTTCTTTAAGACTTCTTACGTTCTTTCAACCTCAACAACTAGTTCTCTAGCCCTAAGTTGCTTCGACTTGGCCTCATGTTCTTCTATTAAGTTTGATATTCTCCTAGCCATGAAATCCCTTAATTCTTGCTTTTTCTGTTCTATAGCATTCTCTTCTTCTTTCCTTCGGATCTAATCTTTCTCAATCCAGGTCCTTCCTAAAAAACGTGCAAGAGAAGTGTTGTTATCAACAAACTTAACGACCTCGAATTATTCTTCCGTCGATGCTCCATGAGAAACCATAGGTACATGAGTAAGTATTCCACATAGGGTTATCATCTTTCCTTTAAACAATCCTATTCCTCCCAATGAAGGAATCATAATAGGCTTTCCCAAAGTTTCCCAAGTACTTTCTGTCATGATATTCACCTGTGTTTCCTCATCCAGAACATAGTCTATGTCGAAGTCTCCTATTATTATTTATATGCAATCCTTCTCTTTCAAGATCTCTGGTAAATTGATGTCTCTGTGATCACTCAGGGTTTCTTTCATCTACAATAATATGGTCTTTGATTTTTTCTGGTGTTCTAGCATATCCTTAGTCTCTTGACCTTCTTCATGGTTTTCTTGTCTCATATTCATCTTTTCAACTTTAGCAATCATTCTAGGACAATCCAAAACCTCATGACCAACAAATTTATATCAAAGAAAAATAGGACCTGTACCAGGGAATTCCTTAGCAAGATGTCCCGGTCTTCTGCAACTATAACAAAGAGTCAATCCTCTCTTTCTCTTAAATGATCCCCAACCTTTCCTGTACTGCGCACTGGGATCATAGTGATGAACCTGCAAAAAATTCTTTCTAGGATCTTGCATCCACATGTTAGTCCAAAAATTCTTTCTATGCATAGGAATAACATATCTTTCATTATTTCTATCAGATCTATTAATATCAAATCTTCTCTCTTCTAGTTATGCCCTAGTTTTCAGACTAGGACAAAATCTATTAAACATACCTAGATCCATTCTTTCGAAACAAAAATTTCCACTTATCTTACCTTTACCAGAGCACAAAGATTTAAGATCTTACCTCTTTTCTTTAGATCTGATTCCCTTCTTAGCACAGAGCTTCACAAGTCAAGTAGAATAATGCACACTACAACAACAGATCTACGCACAAATATTTATCTTTTCTTCAGTTCCCAACAATCACATTTTTGGGTCCCGACAACAGAACCATTTGTTGGCACAGGGGTAGACCTAGGGTTCAATGCTTCAACAATGCACCAACAAAACCCTAACTACCAACCCTTTCGGCAACACCTGTGAAGCATATGGAGTCTCACCCGAGGTAGAGGCAGGGGGGGTTGCAGGACTAAGGTGTCTGCAACCTAGCTGGGACATAGATCTGTGATCACAATACTTAACAGAGCACTTAGCCAATAACATTCATTAGTCTTTAAACCTTTTATTCACATCGCAGGTAAAAACCCTAGTTACATAACAACGCAGTATTAATCCAAATCTAAGCACGTCTAACCATTCAACACATAGCATTACAGTAGATATAACATTCATTCACATCATAAAGCACTAAGCATCAACTATATCTATCATACATCTAGACTAAGCAATTAAGTACATAAAAAACATGAAAACCATAGCACAAAGCACATTGACACATGATATATGTGGTTCACCCCAGTGTAGGGCTACGTCCACCAATATTCTTCTCTTCTTATTAGCTTCTTCCAATCTTCTTACATGCACCAAGCCATAGATCCAACTTCGCAAGGACAAGAGATCTATGTGCACCTCGCCAGATCCTCCCTCCCTGAGCTAGGTCAAAGAATGGAGCCTTACACAGTCTATGCACAAATCACTTTCACTTAGCTCTACAAGTCTCAACATACAATGTGCACAAATCATTCACAACTATTTGCATTTATCACTCTGGCCTCTTCTTACATCGCCTAGCTACTTATTTATACATTACAAAAGAGGCCTAAACATGGGTAAGACCCATGGGTCGACATCCCATACCCGTTACATAAACCCTAAACCCAAAAATCCCGCAAAAGGGGGCGAGATCCTGTGATCTCCGCTTCGCCTAGGCGCTTTGTCTTCAACCAGTCTTTCAAATTCCAAAAAGTGGTCAAGCATGACCAATGTTTCCTCAAAACCTGGTCAAGGGCCAACATGACCTATTCCTTGACCTAATTGTTTTCCCTATATTTGTTATCTTAGTAGGTCTTCCCTCTAAAATGTTCATCTTCACTAAATTGGCATGTGTCCTACATCTTATTTTCATAGATATCCTCTCACCATTTGTCATTATTTGTAACATTGATTTGTCTCACGATGTGGTGTCTTTGTCCCCTTGGTCATTGTTGCATACCCAACCCCTTAGGTTGGTGGGGTGTCCAAATTTCCCCTTCTTCTCTTAGATTATTTTCTCTAAAAAACTATCATAGTAGGATTCCAATCATCAAGATCTTTCCAACGATGGTAACCATGCTCAAATCCGATCTCCGGATCAAAATTTATAGCCTTCTAAAGTTCCAATGTTGTCATTCACCATTTTGCACCACCTTTCCATGTGGCCCCCTATCATTGGTTCGTGGCACTAACATGGATGTTGGTGTGGAACCTTCCAGCTATCCTTTTGAGCCCACGTTCAATATTGGATCCCTCTTCATCATCAGGATTCATCCACCCCAAATGTTATAGATCATTCCGATCAAATCCTTCTGATGACGACTCCTTTCCGATTAACTCTTTCCAACCCAATCAAATCTTTCCAAACCAACCAACTATTTCCGACCCGATCAACGCTTTCCTATCTGCTCATATATTCTAGACCAAATCTTCTCCATATGACCAACTCTTTCTAACCTGGCCAATTCTTTCCAACCCAACCAACTATTTCTGACCATACATTCATGCACCATCTTCAAACAGGCATATCTTGGGCTACATGTGTCAAAATTGAGCCCGTGATACCTCGTTGGAAAGGTATCAAGTAGAGGAATATAGTGGAAGAGGTATTTAAGCTAGAAAATTAAAATAAAACCTCATAAATCACATAGAACAGTAGGCCAAGAATTTGGGGGGGAAATGGATTGTGCAAATTTCAAACGACCATATATGAAGCTACATGCAAGGAAATGAAGCCTAGGATATCTAGATGAAAATATAGAAGAGAGAAGAACATGATAGCATAGAAATAATTGATAGGTTGAAGATCAAATTTCTTGAAAAATGAAAAACACAGAAGAAACCCATATTTAATTGAATAATTGGTTATGCTATGTTCCAATAGTCATATCTCAAGCTACATGAATCGAAATTAGGCCCATAATACATTTATGGAAATATGAGACTGAGAAGAATAAGATAAAATGATCCTAATTAGTAGTCTAACACCAAAAATTCCAAGAATAACTCAAGGAATAGAGATGACGTCAACGGATAGAGTTAATAATTTTTTTTAATGAATATCATTTGTAAAATTCCTTAGGGAGAAAATAACCACCCAAGAGTCTCTTCAACTTCTGTTTGTAACTCCCACATGTTCATTTTAAAAAATTTAAAATAAATTTGAAATGTAAAATGACAAAACAAAGGGAAAACGAATTGAATAGTCACTAGAGCTTAAGAATCTCTCTTGTCTTATAAAAGAAGACTTGTTGGGTGTAATGGGGGACTTTTCCCTATTGTGTATACTATGAATACCATTATTTTGGGATATATGAAGAGAAAAAGGAATTTTTTGAAGTCATAACTATTTTCAAATACTTGTGGGACTACTCTATACTTATGTTTTTATTTTAGTTTTCTAGGTGCTAATCATATGGATTATTTCTATGCTTAGTATTTAGGATTCTCATGTTGTTCTAATTTCTAATGAGTATAGGGCTGATGTTATAGGTCTCATATTCAACTATTTGAGATGATATATAAAATTTATTGCGTTAACATATTCTTGGTTGTCATGAACTATTTTTGTTGCCAATATATCACTTTAAATTGTGCTCATCTATTAGTTGTTCTCCTGCGGGATAGGTTAGAAGTAGTTAGGATAGATTAGTTTGTTTTCGGCTATATTAGATATAGAATTAATTAGAACTCTTTTGGGAACATTTCATTGTATTTCCCCTTTTTATTCTTTTAATTCTTATTGGAAAGCAAGCCCACATATTGGTCAGAAACACTACACTAAACGAGAGTAGGTCTAATTGGGACATGCCATTGAGTGTTCTTCCTTACCTGCTTGACAATCCATCTGGACCCGTCAACACTATGGAACCCTTCAATTTGGTGAAATGTTTCCTCATCCTTCTGATCCTCCTACACAAAACTAGTTGAAGCCCTCTGGTTTGATGCAGTAGAGTGAGCATCTTTTCCATGATTAATGACCATGTTCCTTAGCATGGTACACTCTACTTCCAGGATATCAATATTTTGCCTCTATTGAACCAATGGATTCATAAATGTTGCATTCTAGGAGGTGCAATTGAATTCATTTTCATGTACCTTAGAAGTCATTGAAAACAAAGAGGACATGTTCCCTTGAATGCCCTCTCCATGCCTTCACAAGGCCCTACATATCTCTTTAAGGTCTTGATAGTCCATTCAATCCAGAGTTGAAATCTAGGCTAAAATTTGGCCTAATTGAGAAGGATATAAAGAGTATAAAACAAATATAAAATCTTAGGTTCATGTATCCATCATATAGAAATTCCCCCTGATAAAAGACAGAGATACAAAGCTCAAGAATAAACTTGCAAAGGGAGAGTTTTGAACTTTATGAAATACCAAGAAATAACTTCATAAAGAATTAGAATATAGAAGGCACGGACCTTGGATTCCAATGAGACTTTCCAAAGAAAAATATTTAGAATTTACGGTAACTTCCCCGCAACTTGCTGATTTTTGGCCTTCCTGGAGATCTCACTTGTATAACGTGCCCCGCACAAAATAATTGATATGAAATTTTGAAACTCATACCAGAATGACTATGGGATGTCCACTATCCAATGCAATTGGTATCACTCAATTTGGATACTCTAGGAAGCATTTATGATTGTCTTACCTGAAACACCTACTTGATACAAGTCAATAGGACTAGTGAGATACCCTATCTTCCACAGGGTGTATCTACAAATTTAAGATGACCTAGAAGCTGAAATTGCTACCAAAAATATCTTACTAATTTATGAGAATATCCTATGGATTTCAAGGTCTGAAACATTACAGAAATTTGTTTATAGAAAAAAATCCACAATGACTCAATTCAGGATGATTCCATAACCCTATCTTAAAAAGGATGTATCTCTGAAAGTATAAGGCCTCAGGAGCAGAACTTTGAACCCAACGTACCTTGATCCATAAAATAAATATCCTCCAAGTCGTTCCTGCTGAATCATTGTAGAAAAATAGTTACATTGAAAATACCACAGTGTCTCAGATGTAGCAGCGAAACCCAAGACCTTGAGCTCTGATACCATATGTTAAGAACCAAATATCAATATAGCATAGAAAAAAATCAGAATAAGTACTCAAGGCCTTGAAAAAGAGATAATTTCATATAATAAGCCTCTTCAAGGGGGAAACCTTCTTTTACCCCACATAAATTTTCAAGTACAAGATGATTCCAAATGAAAATGTCTCCTTGGTATATATAGGAGACTAGGAGGTATAATTACAACTAATGGAATAAAGAAGACATAAATAAAATAAAATTACTAATGTAATATGCCCCAACTAAGGGGTAAGAGCCAATATTAGGGCTTAACATAACCTCCATGGTAGCACGACGTGAGGAGTTTAACACACGCGTTAACCTCCTAATGTCTATCAAAGTGGGGTATCTTCATGACGTTGAGGATGGTGGACCTCGCGATCTCCTTAGTCCATGGCTGGGGGACTATCTTCGACTTCTTCCCCATTGTTTTTCCAAGTACTTATGTGGTGCGAGAAACACATAATTCTTCCTGTCTCCCAGGTTAAAGTCGTTGATCTTCAGGTTAGGTATCATTCCTAGCTACATTCCCACTGTGCATATCCCCTTCATGAGGTACGCAATGATGAGGGTGTACTCGAAATCTCTTGGGACGCTTTCATGACTAACCGCACCAGCCAGAGGTAAGATGTATTCGGGTAAGACCGACGGGATGACCTTCACGTTCGCCAGGTCGTTGCGGTGCTTGCTTCTTTTCTTTGTCATGGTTCGGGATGGCCCAGATTGACTAGATCGTCGTGCAGTCAAGGGGGATGCTTGCAATCCTCCTGTCGATGAGGCTTGTACTCCTGCAAACATGACCTTCTCATCCATAAGGTCGATCAAGATTTCTTCTACGAACTTCTATATTGCACTACATTCATCCGACATACACGCTCGTGGTCAAATGCTCGGGTAGGTGAACATGTGCTCAAGGTAAGTAAAACAGGTGGTGAGGTCTCAAAAGCACAACGCGGTGGTAATTAGTTCTTTGTGGGCTCAGATAATCACAATTTGCAAAAGTGTACCTCATGAGACATTCAACGGATTAAATAGACAAATTCGTAACGGATTCCTCCAATGGGCAGGAATGCCTCAATCCATCTATTATGGCACGGTCCCAACAGTCCAATGGCGATATTTCTGGCAATAACTGTGTTTATAGTTGTTATGGAGTGTCGTTCTAATGGTCGAGACACATCCAATGGTCGTATTACTTCACCATGGCGAAGTGCCAGTCTGCACTGTTATGCTATTCTAGCGAGGTTCAAGCCCTACAAGCCTTCTTTCTGCGAAGTCTTCTCTGGAACCTCGTGCAAGTTTTCTAGCTTTGTTTTCTTTTTGCTGAGTTTTATGGCCTTCTTTCCTGTGATCTGAGTCGTTGGATCCCTCTTTCCATTTTTATTCTTATCTTCTCTTAGCATAGTAACTTCTCATTGTTGAGGGTCATTCATAGGGTTTAAGTGGAATGCCTCTTCTCTTATTACTTTAGGGGTTGGTGCTCTTCTCTCGTGCATGGGAAGGTTCTTTAAGCCTTCTTGCGTTCTTTCAACCACGACAACTAGTTCTCTAGCCCTTAGTTTCTTTTACTTGGCATCATGTTCTACTATTAAGAACGCTATTCTCCTAGCCATGAAATCCCTTAATTCTTGTTTTTTCTGTTCTATAGCGTCCTCTTCTTCTTTCCTTCAGATTTGATTTTCTCAATCCAGGTCCTTTCTAACAAAAGTGCAAAAGGAGTGTTGTTCTCAACAAACTTAACGACCTCGAATTCTTCTTCCGTCAATTCTCCATGAGCAACCACAGGTACATGAGTAAGTCTTCCACATAGGGTTATCATCTTTCTTTTAAACAATCCTATTCCTCCCAATGAAGGAATCATAGAAGGCTTTCCCAAAGTTTCCCAAGTACTTTCTGTCATGATATTCACCTATGTTTCCTCATCCAAAACACAGTCTATGTCGAAGTATCATATTCTTATTTCTATGCACTCCTTCTCTTTCAAAATATCTGGTAAATTGATGTCTCTGTGATCACTCATGGTTTCTTTCATCTGTAATAATATAGTCTCTGATTCTTTCTGGTGTTCTAGCATATCCTTAGTCTCTTGACCTTATTCATGGTTTTCTTGTCTCATATTCATCTTTTCAACTTTAGCAATCATTCTAGGACAATCCAAAACCTCATGACCAACGAATTTACATCAAAGACAAATAATATATGTACCAGGGAATTCCTTAGCAAGATGTCCCGGTCTTCTGCAACTATAACAAAGAATCAATCCTCTCTTTCTCTTAAACGATCCCCAACCTTTCATGTACTGTGCACTGGGATCACAGTGATGAACCTGCAAAAAATTCTTTCTAGGATCTTGCATCCACTTGTTCGTCCAAAAATTCTTTCTATGCATAGGAATAACATATCTTTCATTATTTCTATCAGATCTATTAATATCAAATCTTCTCTCTTCTAG
>ML813986.1:85956-96665 GCA_009831015.1 Picea engelmannii | reverse complement strand
CATCTTCTCTAGGGCATCTTTGTTATGTGCTCAAATTTCATGGTTTGGAAATGTGGAGAACCTTGGGCCATAATCACTAAATCTAAATATTATCAAGAGTAAACCATGCAATGGTTATGGTAAAGAACTTTTTACATTATTTTGGCCTGGTACACTATATTAAAATCTTTGGGTTTTTTTGTTATGTGTTAATAAATCTGGTTAACCTATTTGTTAATAAATGTGATAAATGTGGTTAGATTATGTAATAAGTGTAAAAAGTTTTAAGTTATAATAGAAAAATAAATTTTGGATTATAAATTTATTTTAATGTATTTTATAAAAAATGAGTATTTTTTTTTTCATTTAGAGGATGGTATTTAAGGTAAACTAAATTTTTTTATGGTTTAAAGTTAAGTTACTAATTAATAATCGGCTCGTGAAATGAGTACATCATAAAATGGGATTTGAATCTAAATAAGAAAAGAAAACAACTTTTCTCTCAGCCACTCAAATTATACCTAATTAAGTTGAATCATACATTTATAATCATTTTAATTTTATATTTAAAATATTATAATAATTTTGATTTTATAATAATCTTCTATTCAACCACTTGAAATACACCTAATTGACTTAAAATAATTTTAAGTTTATATTTGAAACACATATTTATAATACAATCTTTGAATCTTGCATATAGGGAGAACCATCATGGGGTGGGTAAATTTATTAATGTCATATCATATCAAATAAAATAAAATGACCAAATTTAGTAGCGGTTATAAGGTTAGGTTATTGCCTTTAATATTGTTGCAGTATAATGTAGTAGTGTTAAGATTATACAATTTTTTTTGGTTTAGTTTACAATCTTAAGGTTCAAGTGTATAGGTTTTTACATTTAGTCATAATGTTATTTGAATTTTTTGGAAATAAATTGTATAAGTAGTTTTGGAAAGTTCAAATTTTTGAGTGGACATGTCCATGATCAATAGAGTCATGATCAATAGAGTGTCTACTTAAAACGTTAAATATTTCAAAACTACCTACACAATTTATTTCCAAAAACTTTAACCTACAATATTAAAGTTATTTAAAAAAAAATTAAAATTATAATATTTTTAGAAATTACAAATTTATTATTTTCATGAAAAAACTATAAATTACTTAATAATAATGTGGTGGTACTTTTAACTTTGTACTCAGATTTCAATACTAAAGAATCTAAAAAAAAAATTGTTTAACTTTATATGCTCGTGCCACTATTCGAGTACTTAAACTTTCTGAAATATAAAGATTTACTATGAAGAGCAACCATTCAACCAACTATTAATAGATGATCATATAAACATAAAGAGTACGTATTAAAGAGAGTTTCACACTGTACGTAATAATTAGAAAGTACATATTAAAGAGTGTGAAAGAGAGTTTCACACTGTATATAGTAATTGGAAAAAAATATAAGGAGGACTGGTCCAAAATTGGGTTTCTTGTTGCAATGTGATGATAAAACATTTGTAAATATATTGAGAGATAATTGTGTATTTTTTGTTTGGAAACTTTATGAGCGTACTTTGAATAAAATAAACTAAACTATTACAATTATCAAATTACATATAAATATTCAATGTTGTTACATTTTGGCTTTGTTTTGTGGGTGTTATTTTTTTAAAAATAAAAAAGTGTTAATTCTTTAAAAAATAGTTGTTATTGTACATATTAGTTCAAGTTTTCGAGCTTGCCACATGTTCCGTCAAACTACTGGAAATCAAAATAGGTGGTACCCTTTTGTTCTAGTAGCCAAAAAAAGAAAAGCCACCACCTGCTTTGCCAAACAATTGGAAATTGGAGCAGGTGGCAGTAGAGTATTGTGACAGAGCTATTTAGACATGCAACAAGAAGACTAAACATAAAATCTGGACAGAGCACAAAATATGAAAGTTGAGCAGTACTACAAAAAATCCATGTGTTTTACAGAGGAAGTGCAGAGAGCCTATGAACTTTAAACATTAAAAGAACTATTAAAATCTGCCATCTTGAGTGTCGTCGTGAGGAGTGAAGATGTAAGGTTGTGCATAGGTTGGGCATCTCTGCTAACTTTGCGTGCACGAGAAGGTGTTGAACAACATGTCAAGTCTACTGCTGAGGAGAGTGTGCATGTGGAGCTACTCCATCATGTCCCTCCTCATCTCAAAGATGAGCTCCAGGTGCTCTAGTGCCAAGAAGCAAGGTGAGTGCGACTCTCAAGCCATGGATGAGGTAGGCGGTGGAGGCTCAACCCGACAGTCTTCCCATGGAATTTCTTCTTGGACTATACAATTCGCCCCCTCCAAGGTTGTTATGGTAGTAGTTGCAGGAAGACTAGTGTTGGTCCGATCATTGTGGTCCAGAATTGTGTAGAGGAGGGAGTCTGGCGGAACCATAATTGGCTCCTCTGGAATTTCCTCCTCCACATAGGCCATGGGAGGTGACTTTGACTCCTTATTCCTTTGAATCAGAGCTGTTGAAGAAGCATGCGCTAGCTTGCGAAGGCGTCTCTACCTGGTTTCATAGCAATACCAAGAGGGACCCCTCTTGGGTTTCCCATGCTCACGGGGCATGGCAGAGAAGGAAATCTAGATGGAGCTTAGAGGAAGAGTGCGCGGAGCTGGAAGATTGAGCAGAGCAGAGCACAAATGCGAAAATAGAGCTGAATGAAACGATCCATAACCAACCTGGAAGAAGTGGAGGAGTACTAGTGGAGATGAAGTGACCTTGCACATGTCTCCCATACCCATCGTCACCCCTCCGCCATGGCACACTGAGAGCTCCATGAAACATGCGCGAGGGAGTTGTCCAACCTGCCCAGGAGCACGATAAATTATGTCCTCCATCCACATAATGAAGGCTAGGGTGGTGGCGGGCCTCACTAATAGCTCGAGCTGCATGTTGACTGTGTGGCACTATCTGAGCTATGTGGCACCCCATCCGAGGGTGGGTGTCACTTTTTAAAAGACTTCTATGTTGTTTTTATGGTGCATTAATTGGTATTAAAAATGAAAATTTAGAGTCGAGTTATTGAATTTTAGAGCAAGTTACAAAGCACGTTTTTTTGGGATCATCTAAATTGGTATTCACATATACACACACATATAATTCAAGTCTTTCCTTTTTTGAGAAGATTAGTCCATCTCTCAAGGCCATATTTGGGGAGTATGAAGATGGAATTAAAATAATTGATCCAAGTTATTAAGTATCTTTGATATCGAAGGGTTTCTAAAGAGGAGGGTGCGGGGTGGGGAAATAATAGAGAAAACATGTTTTCTCTATTATTCCCCCTACCCCCCGAGGGTGGGGGATAATAGAGTAAACACAATATGTTTTCTCTATTATTTCCCTTACATATGAGGGTGGGGGGGATAATAGAGTAAACATGATATTTTTTCTCTATTATTCCCCCCACCCTCATATTATGTTTACTCTATTTAATAGAGAAAACCTAATACTCTTAATTGGGGTCTATTGTAATTTGATATTGTTGACCTTATTTTTGATATGTTACAATAGATTAAGAGGAAACTAAAGTGATATTTAAAGGAGGGAAATAAATTAAGATTGATAAATGGTTGGTTCATGGCAGGTGATTAATCTTTGGGAATATAAACATTTTTTGATCCAAGTAAGTAGTGCTTTAATTTTCATCTTTTTTTGAAAAATATGTCTTATATTTATAGAAACATATCTACAAACAAAAAACAACAATACAAAAGTGAAAGGGTATACACAATGGTACTTATATCCTCTTTCGTAAAAAGATGAAATAAACTCTAAATAAGTTATTGGATCCAACAACCGAGCATCTTTGATATATAACATCCTCAGCTAGAAATTGTTGTCTTACCTCATCATGCAACATAATACAAAAAGTGGACAAAGAAATACATGTATGCTCAAATACAACTTACACCTAAGTTTCCAAAGGGAAAAGAAGAAGAGAAATGCAAGCATCGTTAGATCCCTATGAAGGAGAAGTGAAACAGATAGTTGCATTCGACAAACAAAGGTGCATGCCTATGAATCCTTCTGATCCAGATTGAATCATTATATTATTTGTCATCTATCTCAATGGTTTTAGAGTGGAAAAATTGGAGGAATCAACTTGCAGGGTCATTTTAGTGGCAAGTCTCGATTTGGAAAATTGGGGTCCAACACCTTCCGGAGCCATTTTATGGCATTAAATGGAATTTTTTTGGGTTATGTTGTCTAAAACTTATGCACATCCCCTTTATGGAGTTCTAAACTTCAAGACCTTTCCAACAGTGTAGATCGTGTGTCAATCAGAGTTTGTATGAAAAAGTTATGCCTCCTGCAAGTTGACCAATCATGTTGACCACCATGGTACGAGAGGATGCAACGTTAGCCCCCATTACTCATGCATATGGGGTTAGCCACATCAGGAATTTCAAGAATATTCTAGAAGGTTAAAAACCCTACCATACTTGATGATTTAGGAAGTCAAAAATCTACCCCTAGATGGTTATCGGGCTATTTTAAATATCGAGCCACTAGGAGGAGAAGGGGTTCCATTCTATGATATTATATTTTGTTCTGTAACAGACCAAAAACAACTGGGAGTGGAAAAATTAGAGAGCATAACATAGGGGATTAATGTTTTGTAGCAGCCTAAGAAGCCACATGTCTCAGGTCACTCCATAGAGAGTGTTTTCTCCTTTGTACTTGCATTACTTCTATACCATAAAAGAGAGCAGAACAGTCTCACCTTCTAGCTGGGTTTTCTCCCATAAGGGTTTCCTAGAGAAAATCTTTGTGTTTTGTGGATGGTGTGTGATTTTACTTTACTATTCTTTATTTTCTGCATTTTATCTATTTCATGCATAAGCAAAAAATCAATAACTAAATATTATGGAATCTAAAGGAATTTAACCTTCATAGTGTAGATTTCAGTTTTATTTATGAGATATGTTGTGATGAATTGTTCTAGTGGAATATCCATGGAAGTTTACAGATCATATTGGTATCAGAGCAGGTTTTTCTTTTGGGTATTTGTGGGAAGTTGCAGGATCTAGGAATTGGCTTAAAGAAATGTCGCAGAAACCCTAGCCATGGTAGGTGATTCTATTCATAATAACCCTCGAGATCTAGCAGAAGAGACATTTGAGAGGTTGGAACTGCAAGTCGCTAACATCGGTCACAATATAAACCTCCTCATGGCAGGTCTAGCAATCAAGCTCAGACCGTTCGGAGATGATGGATGCTCTAACTCAAAGATCATATCAGAGGGGAAATCGAAAGATCATGAAGACTTAGGAAAGGAGTCACATAAAGAATCCGAGAAAGAGCAGTTGAGTTTGAGTGCCATGAACCCTTTACAATCCTTATTCAATATGGAAGCAAAATTGGATGTAAAACCATACCAAGGTGAGATCGATGCATTAAAACTAAATCATTGGTTGCAACAACTAAAAATTTATTTTAGCGTTCACCATATAGATGAAGAGTAGAAAATTTCATTTGTTGGATTGACGTTAGAGGGCCATGCTTTAACTTGGTGGGAAATCCATATTGTTGAGGAAAAGGTATGGATTACCTTACTCAATCATTTTCAGATCTTGCCTGGCTAGGACAAGATAGTTGGGAATGGCACCCGGGGTTTTATAGCCTCGAAATATTCTCTCAATCCGTAAGTATTAATTACAAGGACTGAGGATGATTTATTGTTTAAATATGTTGCAGAAATAAAATAAAATAAAAACTTCTGGAATGTACACAAATTTGCGATTAAGTAAACATGGAGATCAAAAAGGGAAAAGTAACCAAGTCACAAATACACATATATGAGACTGAATAACAATCTGATTTTATTTCACTCTGAGATATCATAAATATTTTCTCTTTACAAAACCCTTGCGAGGGAATGGACCAAAGTCTGATTTAGAGATCTTCGATGAACACCATACAAAAAGACTCTGACAGTACAGTAAAATTGAAATTAATAATATGGATCAGCTTGCCACAAACTGCTGCCAATTTGACTCTGCAAGATATCATTTATCAGCCATGAAACTTAATTCACAAACAAACAAGAATACACAGACTATCAAGGATGGATCAACACCTCTAAAACAAGCGTTTAAAAAGTGTGGTTCAATCTTGAACCTTGTTGTCTACAATAAGACCCTGTTGTCAATAAGAGAATTAGGCTTTGAAAAAACTCAAAAATGAATGAAAATTGAAACTATCTCATGTAATTGAAGAGCAAACCTTAGTCTTTCTTTCTCCTTCTATTCTCCTCCATGTCTCTTCTTCTCATTCAACTTTTATTCTTTCCAAATAAGTTGAAGTGGTTCAACTATTTTCTTTAGTTAAGTTGATTTAACTTAACTAATTTATTTAGGAGAAATAAATAATAATAATATAGTTAAGGGTCTTAATTAATAATAACTAAGTAGGTGGGACCCCTTGTGACTCCCGTCATTTCTTCCTTTTAAATCATGAAATACAATACTAAAAAATTAATCATTTTAACCATATGATACCCTTGTAACTCCCTTGAATACCTTCCAAACTAGATATTTAAATATCAGAATTAATTTATATCATATCCAAAAAAGAATATATATATCCACATTATCCACATTAAGCACAAAATATCAAAACAGAGCTTGCTGTCCAAAAATACTGAAAACCACTAAGCAGTGTCTTCATCAGTTGAAATCATAAAAAACATAATCTAAAAACCATATTTGCCACTTTGTGAAGCAATTTTCCTTTTTTCACTGCTACTTCCCTTAGACTTCTCGGAAGTAGCCCGTGGTTGATTGGACCCTTGGGAATGTATCTTGTTGATCACATGGGAGAATTCATCCTTCAAATGCATGCATGAAGACACAGATTTCGAGGAATCATTGGAGGGAGAAGAAAGGGAGGCCTCTGTTTTTCCCTTGTCTTGCACAGGTTGGTGAATATCATTTTTTAGTCTCTTGTTGTCGTGTGAAGACTGAACTAGCGAAACAACACAGGCAACCTGGACATTGGGATTGACAGGTGGTGGCAAAGGAAATGACATAGTGGGCCAACCACGATGGTGAGGGACAGGCTGGTTGATGATCTCTTGTCAACCATCATTTGTGGGGACTTTAGTCTGCAAGGACACATGTGGAGGAACATGAATGCCAGGGATATTCTAAGGAGGATGGAAAGGGGGTCTCTTTGGTCGAGGGTACATTATTCCATGGCCAACCCAATTAAATAACCCATCTTGGAACAACTAGTTCAATTCTCGAGGATCAACGTTGTAATGGATAGAAAATATAGGCCTCCTATGGCCTCGATTCCAATTTCCCATGCCTCTGTTATTTCTTCCATTGCTGCCTCTACTGAAAAATCTCATCATGTAGCAACAGTTCGTCAGTAATGAATCTCTTAATAAACCTTACATGGCACTTTTCTTTCATGAATCAAAAGTTGGCTGAAGAATTGACACGAGATACATGCAAATCCATCCATAACAAACCATTCATTAATTTCCATGTGAACAGGGGGTGATAGGGTTCATGCGAAATATGGAGGGAGTGTAACTAGCGAAAAATTGTAGAATGATAGGGAATGCATATACGAATATTGTTCAACAATTAACCAAACCATTTAACTGTGTATAAAAATATCAAAATATCAGTCACCAACCCTTGCTATATTATCCCTTTTGTCGCTTCTACATAGACTTTTCTTTTAAATTTATATCACAGAACATGGATGCAAGAAGTGAAATTGGGATAGTGAGGGGAATGCAATAAGCAAAAAATGGCAGAATGATAGGGAATTAATATGGATATTGTTCAAGTGAAACAAAACCAAACATGCTACCTCAAACAAAATCAAAACATATCTCTGTCCAGAATTCCAAAGTTCAACAAGTGTTCCTTTTCCAAAACAATAATCCAAACCGGTATCTTCTTTGACAAATTTGCTTGTTGGATTCTGAATTATTTACACAATAATCTGTATGCCCAGAAATATTTAATTACAGTAACCATTGTATCCACATTATCATAATATGAAATTCACAACGAACAACATTGTAATCATTATAAGAACAAAAATAGCCTTTGATCCACGACCATAACATTAACTCCAATACTTAATCCTTGAAAACCAACCGAGACACGCACAATGTTTACAACAACTCATATCCATCATTTATTTAACCATTGTTCAATGTAATTAATTTTGACGTTATCACTCTTATTCGAGCCTCAAACATTTCGAACACAGGTGTCCCTTTTATACAATCAACATAATGATTGAACCCAAAACATTCAATATTTTGAACACAAGCTTCGAATGAATGGGTGAGTATAGATCTCTTCCAGAATTAGCAAACAAGAGACCAAACAAAAATGTGCCCAAGTAACGGGGAAAACACTGTTCTCCCATCAACTTCAAACTGGAGTAAATGCGATCTCAAAGTAATGTTCAAGGTTTAAGATAGCAAGTGGAAGATAAGAACAAGCGGTTCGACCAGAGAGTTTGGCAGATGAATGGCACAAACAACTAATTATGTAGATTCCCTATCATAATTTATGATAGGAACAATAACATGCAATATTTCTCTCGACTGTATGGGTCCCCAACAACAGACTGCAACTGCTAAAAGAAAAACAATTGAAACCAACCCCTTTTAATGACACTGCATAACAAGCTACCAAATATAAAACCATGTCCAACCAAAAAGCATGAATAATACTTTCATCAACTTCTGGGTAGCATTGTCTTCATACTGTATAACGTTTTCCAGGCAATGGTGATGGCGAGGTCATAGCAAGAAATCCAACAACTGAGGTTTTTTCCAAGACAAGGCACAGAATGCCCCAACCTTCCATCATAGTTCACATAAAAAACCACAGAGTCAAACACAACGTGGGCATACTTAGTCACAGAGACCAGTGATGTCAAGATATAAGCAGAGTATTCGCAAATCCAAAAGTTTAGGTAGATTGTGATAACCAATTTCAATAGAGGGGATAAACTTGAAAACAAAACCATGGCAAAGCAGGCTTCATTGCAACCTTTACTTAACAATTCCCTGCGAACGATTACACACAACAAACCAAAGATGCAACCATAACACACAGTTCCAAAACATCTTAACAACTTGAGAATCACACAGACCATGAGCAACCAAAGCCAACATTTGATTCAAAATCAGAGAAACTCCTATGGATGGAAGAGTAAGAAAACCCATACCTATAAAATTCTACGTGAGGAGAAAAACAAAGGTTGTATACTTCCTCCACGACCGGGAAAGGCGGAGCAACAACAACTACCAAAGCGAAAATATCAAGAATGAATAGGGTGACGGGCTCGAAGGGGAGTTTGAGTGACGTGCATTTACTGCACATCGCTTCTCCACTCAAATATTCATTCAATTTTTAGTACGAGCCAAGCTCACTAGACAAATCACCATAGCACTACATCATTAATCAACCAAAAACCCAAAATTTCCATACTACTTTTGCAAAGCGCGCCACCCCTTGCCAATATGAAATTCCTTCAAAAGAAAATGTGCTAGGAAACACAACCCACTATGAAACTCAAACCATGTGCATAACCATAGTAGCAAGGGTCATGACCACCCAACCTTTGTCATGAACAATACACAAGATTAAAACTTGGAGTATAATTCTTTCATCCAAAAGGGAAACATTATCGTAATTTATGAGAGATCATCCAAACCACTCAGCTCCATGTTTTAATCATCCAACCACCACATATTACCATACATTTTAAACCATGATCTAAAGCAAATGAACTATAGAGAACCGTGTTGCTACCATCACATAGACAGAGAAAAAAAAAATATAAGCATTGCTTATCCACCATATGCCAATGAGTATAAAAAGGGGGTCCCACCTACTAGTATATTATTAGTATAATTTAATAATAAAGATTGGAAATCATTTGCGAACGTAGTATTCATCGTTGCACTTTTAAGCATCAACAAACTGGTGACTCCACAGGGAAATCTGTTTCCAATAGATTAAGAACTCATAATGTCTGGTTTTGCAGACCAGGTGAACCATGGATCAAAGAACTTATTTACCAAAATTATTATGCAATAGGGGGAGTGAGGTGGTTTAAGGGGAAAAAATGATTCGGGACTTTGGGAATAACTCATGAAAAGTGTTACATATGAGGGGTTTGTTCTTGTATGCATAACATTCAGTCGGTCATAGTGAAAGTGGTTATTGTTTTAAGGAGAAAAATTTATGGCATGCTCTTCTTAAATCTCAGGGTGGAGGGAAGAAAGGGAAAGCAAAAAGTAGGGATGAAAATCCAATTATCTATATAACAATAGTACTGGAAGAAGAAAGCAATTTCAATGATGTCTACAAGGGGGACATCATGAAAACTATGTAACTTGATTGTTATTGATCAACAATACTTACAGAATAACATCGTTGTGGTGGAATTGATACAAAGTTTATTTCTCATAAACAATAAAAGAAAAACAATGGAAATGAAACAAAAGAAAAAGAAAAACAACAAGGAAAAATAAAAACAATGAAACAAAAAACTATAATACAACAGTGACTTTCATGCAATGTTCGATCTTCAAACTGGTTCCACATAGTGTTTTAAGTGGGCACTGTTGGTACTATAGGAAAATAATCGCTCTTCCAAGTCCTTTAGAAGATAATAATTTGCGCCCAGGACAAAAGCGATTTTAAAAG